>CAUYQU010092175.1:0-14298 GCA_963574635.1 Cheracebus regulus
TTTTCTAAAATCTCTTCCTCTTTCTCTTTCATTTTTTCTTTCTTTTGCTGTTTCTTTCTTTCTCCTTTTCTCTCTTTTTCTAAAATCTCTTCCTCTTCCTTTCTCTCTTTCATTCTTTTTATTCTAAAAAAAAAATAATAAAAAAAAAAAAAAAGAAAGAAAACCAAGACTCAAAGAGGTTCAGTAAATTTGCCCATGTACATACAACTAGTAAGTGCCTGAAGCAGGACTTCTTCGCAGCTCTGTAAGCTTCTAATATGGGCCTATGCTTCACATAAAACTGAGAACCAAGCTTGTCCATCAGACTCAATGAGCATAGCTATAAAAGGGGCAGAACGTGTAGAAGAAAGAGAAATTCATATAACTATGGACTAAAGATATTACGTAGGTGAAATCAAATTTTGTGGGCTCAAACTTTGATTTTCCATTTTTTCTCAATATTAAATTTGATCTGAAATTCAATCAGGCACAGAAACACATATTTATATAAATATGGTACCAAAAGAGAAGTCCAGATTTATATAAATACGACTTCTGCCCATAGTGAACCATTTAGAAAGCTCTTCATGTGATTCAGTTTTAAGCAAATCCATACTTAAGGATTCACATGTCTCTGATATTTGCACATCAGAAAAAAAACATGCAAAATAGGTATAATATTTCATAGTCAGTTCCATGTCGTTCAAAAATGAAGGAACACATTTAACTTGTCAATTTGCTTCCATTTAAAAGAACAATGCTGTGTTTTTTAAAAAAGGCATTTCATCACATATAGTTTTTCACATTTTCACACGACGCGTACACCCAGTCGACGACTTTGCTCAAGACCTGGCTGCCCCCCACCCTGTCTGCATTCCCCTGTACTCTGGCCATATCCCGTCCGTTCCCCTGCTTCTGGGAAAAGCCCAGGTCCTCCATTTTCCCAGCTTCTCAGGGACTTCTCTTCAGTCAACGGCCTCCGCCCTCCTGCTCCCGAGTTTCTCCCTTGCTGTGGGTCATTCCCAGGACCATGCTGTTTTATTTACCTCCACATGAAGCAAAATCAAAGAAAAGCACCTCAGCTTGTCCCCAGACCTCATCATGCTTCCCTGCACCGTAACACTTCTCCCAAAAGTCACCCGCAAGTGCAGTCCCTGCCTCTCCTATTCTCTCTTCACCCACTTCAGTGAAGCCGCCGCCAACCCCACTGCACACCAGGACCCCGCGACCCCCCATCCAATCAGCTCGCTGCATCTGCCTCCTCCGCTCTGGCGGCAGCCACACGCCGTGCGGCCTCAGGCGGCCGCGCTTGCCGTTCCTTCCACCAGGGGCGCTATGCCACCAGGCTCCCTGCCTCGCCCGCTGCCTGGCTTCCTGGAGGCCTCTCCTCAATCCCCTCAGGGCGACCTTCTAGGACCAGACTATCTGAAACTGTCCACTCGACCCCCAACTCCGCTACATTTCACGCCACCATCATTTCCTGTGCTCTCCAACTACTTCATTTTTCTTCATAGCTCTTTTACTGCCTGATATTAAATTACAAATTTATTTTTGTGTTTCCTTGCTTAGGTTTTGTTCTCCACCCACTTCATTTCCCTCGCCACCACCTCCCCACAGACGGACACACGCACGCGCGCGCACACACACGTATGAATGTAAGTCCCATGAAGACAAGGACTCTCGTGTCTTATTAACCACTTACTCCTGGTAACTAAAAGAGTGCCTGGAACATAGTAGATGCTCAATTAAATATACTTTGATTACATGAATATTACATGTGATTAAATGTTGCAAATTATAAAGAACTCAGACCTCCGGGATTTGAGAGTAGTTCTTTCTACTCTTTTAGATATTCTAGTAGAATCAAGTTTTGGTGGTAGTTTCAGAATGGAAAACATTTCTATCTACCTTTCTGATGTCACTCGGATTCGCTCCTCACAACTACAATTCACATTTTCCATCTTCTCATGGAAGTATTTTTCCACACACTGCTCCTCAAAATCATGAAGTTTTTTCAGATCCTCCTTACTCAGGTAGAGTTCTATAGGAAGAAGTACAATACACAGAAAGAATCATTATTCGCCTCAGGGTATGAGTGGCTTTTCTTCCACTTGTACTGAAAATGAGAAACTGTAGCTTGTGTCATAAAAGTTTGTCACCTTGTCAAACCATTTCTAATATTAATGCAGAAACAGCACCAAGAAACAACTGGAAGCCAGGCGCGGTGGCTCACGCCTGTAATCCCAATACTTTAGGAGGCTGAGGGGGGCAGATTGCTTGAGCTCGGGAGTAGGAAACCAGCCTGGGCAACATAGGCAGACCCTCTCTCCACAAAAAGTTTAAAAATTAGCCAGGTGCCTGTGGTCCCAGCTACACAGGAAGCTGAGGAAGGAGAATGGCTTGAGCCTGGCAGTTCGAGGCTGCAGGAGCCATGATCACGCCACTACCCTCCAGCCTGGGCTACAGAACGAGACCCCGTCTCAAAACAGGAAAAGAAGAAAAGCAACTGGAAACACCAGCCTGGGTCTCTCCTACTTATTTTTGAAAATTACTCATACATAGAATACTTTCTCTTCAATATTTTCATAGGTTAGAATGTTTTCACATATTAACAAAAATTCACTGCCTTTATATGAAAATGGGGAATCTGATTGTCTTTTCTCTCTGCCAACACTTTCTAAAATTAATTAAATTTTAATTGATTCACATTAAAGGTACATATTTTCGAGATACCTGTGATAATTTGATACATTCATATAATCAAATCAGGGTAATTGGTGGCCCAAGCCTGTAGACACAGCTACTCAGGAGGCTGAGGTGGGAGGATCACCTTATTTACCTGTCCTTTAAGATAGGAACGTTTGAATTATTATGTTCTAGCTATTTTGAAATGTATAATCAATTAATTTTAACAGTAGTCAACCTACTGATGGCCTGGCACAGTGGCTCATGCCTGCAATCCTAGTGCTTTGGGAGGCTGAGGCAGGTGGATCACTTGAGGTCAGGAGTTCAAGACCAGCTTGGCCAACATGGTGAAACCCCATCTTTACTAAAAATACAAAAATTAGGGGTTTCCTCCTTGGCTTTGGAGCCCCCCTCCCTCTGTCTCTGTACAGGGGAGCTTCTTCCTTCTTACTTGTCTATTAAACTCTCTGATCTTTAAAACCAAAAAAAAAAAAAAAAAAATTAGCTGTGTGTGGTGGAGGGTGCCTGTAATTCCAGCTACTCTGGAGGCTAAGATGGGAGAGTTGTTTGAACCCAGGACGCAGAAGTTACAGTGAGCCGAGATCGCTCCACTGCACTCCAGCCTGGGCAACAGAGTGAGACTCCATCTCAAAAAACAACAACAAAAACCCTACTGATCTATTAAACACTAGGTCTTATTTCTTCTATCAAAGTGTATATATTTGTGCTCATTAATCAACCTCTCTGCCAACCCTTTTAGCTATCAAAATGACAGTAAATAACCAATAGGTTAAAAGCAAGATTAGAAGAAAGCAAAGTCTGTTGAAATTTATCCAGTAAGTATAAGAAAGTTTTACCTTGTTATACTGAGTTTGTATATACTAAATCCTTCTACTGAAAAAGGAGATATTATTATTACCATTCAATGGCCAATCAAGGCAGTATACCTTCTCTGACACAGTTATAATGAACTCATTAAAAAGACACATTACTGAGTGATATTATAAGGCTAATGCAATTCTCCATCAAACTCCAGCATTCCCATTTGGTCTACCACCTTGGCTTTCACTCTTGCCTAACAGAATAATAAGTCATCTTTTAAGCCAGTTTATAATACTTAGAAAATATATAAATGAAATGATGCCACTAAAAGGATTCAATTGGAAAGTTCTCTTTCTTGAACGGTTCTGCTTACATTAGGAGAAAAAGAACACAGTTCTCCAGAATTTATTTAAAATGCAATTGTTACATTATTTTCTGATAAAATTAATAACAAAAAATCTTAATTTTAAATTGGAAACGGGTAAAAGTATTATTCAGCTGTAAAATGTATTCACAATTCAGGTAGATAGTGCTTTCTGATTTAAATGGAAGGAAAAAACTTTCAGACATTGAAAATATTCAGTATCTCCCATCCCCTACCCAACTCTAATGTCTTCTTTCATTAAAGAATCTCCTCTGAGCAAAAAACTTTACAGGTGTCATGATGTGAGCCTTCTGTGGATCTCTGAGAGCAAACAATCCAGAGTGATTCCAGTGACAGGTGCAGCTTGCAGTATGTAGAGCTTTCCTGTAATTGTCCGCAAGGTGGCACTGCTGCCGCTTATGTAAGTGTCTTTATCCTCAATATAAAGCATCAGAAACAATGTTATGAAAATTCAAGAATGTTCCAAAAGCTCAGGGTGAACTCACTTTAAACTTTACTTGAATTTTATATGAAATCATACTACAAGCCCAGACCAAGGTGAACCTAGGAAACATTCTTTCATATAGTAGTAGGAAGTCTAGGCAAATCCTAGTCAATTCCAGAATTTATCAAGCGATTCATCCTCTGCTATTAGGTCGCAATGTTTCTGCAGCCAAAGCCTAGGACGTCTCTCTATTAGCAGCCTGAAATTTACAGTGTAATTATAAAACTTCAAGTTAACTTCGGTTATGCTTTGGCTTTCATACAAAGGCTGAATCTTTTAGTCAGGGAGTCGGTTATGAAAAAGAAAAAAAGGTCAGGTGTGGTGGTTCACGCCTGTAATCCCAGCACTGTAGGAAGCCAAGGCGGGAGGATTACCTGAGGTCGGGAGTTTGAGACCAGCCTGACCAACATGGAGAAACCCCATCTTTACTAAAAATATAAAATTAGCTGGGTGTGGTGGCGTATGCCTATAATCCCAACTGCTCGGGAGGCTGAGGCAGGATTGCTTGAACCTGGGAGGCAGAGGTTGCAGTGAGCTGAGATTGCATCATTGCACTCTAGCCTGGGCAACAAGAGCAAAACTCTGTCTCAAAAAAGAAAAAATCTTCAAAAACCTTCAAAGTGACTCAGGAGGAGAAAAAATACTTCACAGAGCCAACTACCACCAGTAAAAGCATATCACTCTGTCAACCCCATAATATACTGACTCCTAAGGATCTACCTAAACACTTAAATAGCCCACTGTCCCTTAGCTGAAACTCCTAGAATCCAGAGTATTTTAGAATTCAGAATTATTCTCTTCTAGCTTCAGAAAGTCAATACAGTGAATATACCATAAATGAAGTGAAATCCCTAGTTAAGGTTAAAGCAATCCCTGAAATCAAACATATTGCTATTTTCTGCAGCAACATCAATGAATATTCATACTACAAGAAATAAAAAGAATAAATGCTTTTACATCAATTCTCATCAACCTCTTTTGGCCAAATGAGTCTTTTCCCAATTTATGAAGAAAAAGGACTTTCAGTTTTCAGAAGTATTTTAGATTTAGGAATTGGGATAAAGGGTTGTGCATTTATGTCACCTGCTTCCCGTATTTCTGGGAACTATCTAGAAATGGGCCTGGTACCAATAGTGGAATTGCTTCATAGAAACTACAGAATATCTGAAAAACCACCAAATGCAATGTTTTCTGACAACAATTAGTATGATAATCATATCATGCAGATAAGATTTGGCTAAACAAGATGAATTAGAAAAACCTCAAAATATATAGGCTAATGCTTTGAAAAACCACAAGTGAGAATCCATATTTCTGCATCCTGACCCACAGTGCTGCCCAGGCTGAAGTGGAGTGGCTGTTCACAGGCACCACAGCCTTAAACTTCTGGGCTCAAGCAGTTCTTGTGCCTCAGCCTCCCGAGTAGCTAGGACTACAGGCATGCATCACCCGCACCCAGTTTCTGAGTTGAAGTTCTTGAAAATAAGAAACATCCATTTCAGAATCACCTCCATGCTCAGTAGATTAGAGAGCCAGGGGACCGTGACTCTGGTTAATAAGTTAAGCCCAGCTTTGCTTGTCTCTTCCCTTAGACCCCAGGCCTTCTGTAACTCCAATCTGTCTGAATTCCATCTTCCACAACATGGAGATCAGCACAGTTCACATGACTACCCTCTAGGCGTTATTCTGATGAGTTCTCCAGTCAGCAGAGAAAACACAGGTTTTCAATGTGACATAAAGCCTTTGTACGATCAAGCAGAGATTCTCTCCCTACCTATTCCTTTCTAAGTATCCGTTCATCTTGGCAAAAGACACCACGACCTCATAATGAGGTCAATATATTTACTTAGACCCGGGGCGTTAGCTGATATTCTACTGTCAGAGAACTCCCGGAGCCTCCCAGTGCCCTGAACTTAATTTACATTACTCCAGTGCATCTTTGCCTTGAATCTCTACTTTTTGCTGTCTTCCTCCTGCCTCACATAGAATGACTTACTTAATCCAGTGTCACCCTCTTCTTGGTCGTGAGGAGCTCGGCGACAGTACAGGCGGCGGAGGAGGAGGCCCACGTGGCTCAGCAGGATGAGAGGTGGGGGCAGCCAGGGCTTCTCGTGGTAGGTCATGATGTAGCGATAGCGGTTGTATTTCCACAGGTTATTTGAAATGGATTTCATATCTAAGTAAACATTGCTGTAAGATGCAGTAAGAGAGGGACAATGTTTTAATATGAAGTCTTGAAAGGAAACAGATTCTGTATTTTCCAACATTTATGACTGGTTCACCTGACATTCCCAGCAGTTACCTAATACAGATATTTTTCTTCCACCAAACAAAATATATTAGCTACCTTCTACAATGAAATATGATAATCAGAATATCAAGCAAAAGGCAGACATTACAATCAGAGAAAAGAAAATGCCAACATTTTCAGTGTAATGAACAGAAAATCCATTCTGGAACTCAACACTCTTCTCAAGTCACCATCTCTTCTCACATAGGAGCTCTTTTTCAGTCCATGATTCATCATTTATAGGAAACAGTTTAATGTTCCTCTGTATCATCTACCTAATGCCAAATGTGAGAACTGCTAGAATAATCGCAGTGAAAACACCCAAACAGAACAGTGTTAATGAAGAAATGGAAGAAGAATCAATTCATCTTAAATCAAAAAGCAGAGCTTCTATTAAAATCCAGACAAATTATTCAATTAACTTTACAATAAAAATAACTTCTTATTTGTAGGTCACTTTATGGTGGTAACATGGAGATAGAATAGTAAATATTGATATTTAGAACTTGCCGGCCAAGCACAGTGGCTCATGCCTGTAATCCCAGCATTTTGGGAGGCCGGGGCGGGTGGATAACCTGAGGTTGGAAGTTCGAGACCAGACTGATCAACATAGAGAAACCCCATCTCTACTAAAAATACAAAATGAGCTGGGCATGGTGGCACATGCCTGTGATCCCAGCTACTTGGGAGGCAAGGGCAGGAATATCTCTTGAATCCTGGAGGTGGAGGCTACGGTGAGCTGAGATCGTGCGATTGCACTCCAGCTTAAGCAACAAGAGCGAAACTCCATCTCAAAAGAAAAACTTGCCATGGGCGCAATGGTTGGGGATACAGTTATTCTGAAACAACATATTCTTAACTACTTAACTTTAAGTATATAATACGATATAAGAGGAACACAATAAAATGTCCATCTTACTATTTTGCTTAGACTAACATAAAATTTATTTCTTTTTTTAAAAATTATTCTTCTTGCAGTGTCAAAATTTTAGTTTCTTTAGAGAAAGATAGCAGCTTAGAACTTGAGAAAGGTAGCCAAATTTAGCCAAATAAAACACAGACAACCCTAAACTTGAACAGTGATAAAGAAAAGAAAACAATGATCCTAGAGAAAGCCATCTTTGGGTAAGAATAGAAGTTTCACAGAATCCATACAGAAGGCGACTGAAGCATAGATGACTGGGTTATATCAGTAGTTCTCAAGCATATTCTCTGAACCAGCAGCATCAGTATCACCCGACAACATGTTAGAAGTGCACATTTTGGGGCCCTGTTCAATGAGAGAGAAACTCCAGGGTTGGGTACGCTATTAATAGTAGTTTCACTGCAACGTGACAACAGCTTTCCACCAGCAGATGGCGACCTTCACCATGTATTTCAGTTTTGTTGTTTTTTTTTGTTTTGTTTTTTATTTTATAAAGAACTGTCTGTAACTGGGCTCCTGGATAAGTAGTCAGATCTGGGGTTGGTCAGTCTGTATGGTCTTCAGTGTGTTCATCTCTAACATAAGAAGTTTGTTCTATGTGAGGACTTCTTAACTTTTTTTTTTTTTTGACACTGGACGTATTTTATTTTATTTATTTTTTTATTTACTTTGCCAGGAGGCTCACAAAGAGGCCTTTATTTATCTAGCTCAAAGTGCACACTATCACAATCTTGTTTGTTATTGCTTTTACTAAAATAGTTCAAATCAAAGTTTTTAATCACACTATCAAAAAGTTCTATTTCTTTTTGTCTCTCTACATCAGAGTGGTTGAATAGAAGGTAGAAATGGCCGAGCATGATGGCTCACACCCGTAATACCAGTGCTTTGGGAGGCTGAAGCGGGCAGATCACCTGAGGGCAGAAGTTCAAGACCAGCCTGGCCCACACGGTGAAACCCCGTCTCTGCAAAAATACAAAAGGTAGCCAGGCACGATGGTCAATGCCTGTAGTCCCAGCTACTTGGGAGGGTGAAGTAGGAGAATCGCTTGATTCTGGAAGGCAGAGGTTACAGTGAGCTGGGATCACGCTATTGCACACCAGCCTGGGCAACTGAGCGAGACTCCGTCTCAAAAAAAAAAAAAAACGGAAGAAACATGCCGGGAGTCCACAGGCTCCCAGCTGTAAATGGTACCAGGGCAGGAAGGGGTGGCTCTGGGTCTCACTGTGGCACCTTCTACAGAAAATAGACATAGCTATCGGGACTGGAGACAGAAACCAGACGTTCCGTTCCAGTCCATCTCCAAAAAGCAGCACAAATAGTTCCCCACCACCCCCTGCCGACAGAGTATAAAAAATATACACCTCTACTGCTCTGCAATCATGTGTTTAGTTTTCTTTAAGAAAAAAAAAATTAGCAGTATGTATCTTGTTTCCTCAAGTTTCAGAAAAAGGTATGAAAGGTCACTTTTTTCTCTTTCCACCTACAAAATGCAGGCAGCATGTTCTGATGCTAGGACGGGCTCGGCCGCCTGGGCTGGAGCTAGAAAGGAGACACAGTGGAAACTGAAGCCCAGCGTCAGTACCGCATCCAGCTTCAAGATCAAGAATCGGAGCCTTTGAAATGGAAAGGGAGCATCTGAAAGGGCACACCCACCAGGGGCTTTCAGAACTAAGGTTCCAGAAGAAAGGGGTCGCCTTGCTAGTGGCAGACCTGGGCTCCCTGACAGCAGACCCCCGCCCCGCCAGCCCGCCCCAGGATTCCCCTGTGGGAGGCCCCAACTGACCCTCTTCAGCTCAAGGCTCTCTGCAACTGCCACCTGTACTCAAATATATGGAGTCGCTGCTGCTGGCCTTTAAAGTCAGCTATTACGTTTGAGACGTAACTGTCACCGACAGAGTTCTATCCTAGAAAGCCATCCCAGTGCAGTGTTGGCTCAGTGGGCACCACCTCTGTGCTGCCTCTGTAACAGGCAGGAGGGTTCTCAAAACAAAGTTCCACTGATCCCTGGACGCTACTTCAGCATTAAGGACAGGGTCAGTCCCATTGAGGGGAAAGGTGGCTTCAAGGCTATTCTCTGGGCCTGTTTGCAGGAGATCTGCAGGTATCAGGAGTCCGTACTTATTGCTTGTTTCAGTGGTGGCCAAGCCAACCAGACCCAAACACGACTGACGCACATCCAGACTTGGCTCTCACCTGAAACAGACTCACACCCATTGGGCTGCTCTGCAGTTCTTTGGACTCTAAGAACCAGAAAGGCCTGTGCCCAGCTGCCCGCCTGGGCAAGAATCACTGGATACCATGACCAGCAGGTGTTCACCCAACCTCAAGTGTACACCCCTAGTGACCAGGAGCACACCACCTTACCTGGCAACACTTTTTCCCAAAGAATCCAAAGAGCCTCTTGGTGACACCCACAGCAAGAGCGTCACGCCATCCCATCACCAGCACCCACTTACTCACCTGGAGCTAAGATGGGGGGCATGAGCCTTTCACTTGAGAGCAAATGGGCAATGAGACACTGGGCATTTTTAAGAAACAAAAATCTCAGACTACTAGCCTGGGCAACACGGTGAAACCCCGTCTCTACCAAAAATACAAAATTTAGCTGGGCATGGTGGCATGCACCTGTGGTCCCAGCTATTTGGGAGGCTGAGCCAGGAGGATCGTGGGAACCGGGGAGGTGGAGGTTGCAGTGAGCTGAGGTCACACCACTCCACCACTCCAGTCTGAGTGACAGAGTGAGACCCTGTCTCCTCACATTCCCCCCAACCAAAATTTCAGACCCTTTTATTATTTGATACATAAAAAAATAGCTATTATAACTAAACACCTGCAAATGTTATAAGGACCTAAAACAGTTGGGCTAAGAGAGATGATGACTATCATATAACAAGCAGGAAGGAATGTCTTCTCCACGTATAGGTAACAACACAGCAGTCACTTTTTTTTTAAGGATTCTGATTTACTTTGCCTACCTCTCAACCCCTGTGTTCTCTACTTTCTTTAAGTATATTGCATAAATTGATTTTCCCTTATCTTTTTCTCTTCAGTAAGATAAGCAAGGAATAAAATACCTAGCACCAGAAAATTTAAGAGGCATCCAGAAAATATGAGTGTCTTCCCATTACTTCACTTGGTTTGTCTATGAAACAAATATGTGTCAGGTACTCTTTTCAGTGTTTGAGAAAAATTGCTTGCTTCTGAGCAAGACGAGAAGGGGTGAGGAAGTGGGACTTACTGGTGGCTGCAGGAAGAGCACTCTAGGCAGGGGAAATAGCAAGTGCAAAGGCAGCAGTGTGGTCTGAAAAGCTGAAGGGCCTGAGGTTGGAGAGGAATGGGTCAGGGGAAGAGCAGTGTGAAGCATGATTTAAGAAGTGACAGCAGGCGTGGTGGCTCATGCCTGTAATCCCAGCACTTTGGGAGGCTGAGGCGGACAGATCACGAGGTCAGGAGTTCGAGACAAGCCTAGCCAATATGGTTAAAACCCCATCTCTACTAAAAATGCAAAAATTAGCCAGGCATGGTGGCGTGCACATGTAGTCCCAGCGACTCAGGAGGCTGAGAAGAAGAATCGCTTGAACCGGGGAGGCAGAGGTTGCAGTGAGCAGAGATCATGCCACTGAACTCCAGCCTGGGTGACAGAGCGAGACTCAATCTCAAAAAAAATGTGACAAGGGCCAGGCGCGGTGGCTCACACCTGTAATCTCAGCACTTTGGGAGGCCGAGGCAGGAGTCTGAGACCATCCTAGCCAACAGGGTGAAACCCTGTCTCTACTAAAAATACAAAAATTAGCCAGGAGTGGTGGCAAGAGCCTGCAATCCCAGCTACTCAGGAGTCTGAGGCAGGAAAATTGCTTGAACCTGGGAGGTGGAGGTTGCAGTGAGCTGAGATCGAGTCATTGCACTCCAGCCTGGGTGACAAGAGTGAAACTCCATCTAAAAAAAAAAAAAAAAAGACAGGAAAGTCGACTCACAAGGGACCATAAGTCATTGCAACGACTTTAACTTTTATGCAGAAGTAAAATGGGAGGAATTGAAGAGTTTGGAGCAGAAGAGTAATAACCTCTGATGTCCGCTTTTAAAGGGTCATTTGAACTACTGTGTTGAAAAAAGAATACAGGGAGTCAAAGCCAGAAGAGAGAGAGAAATTAGAGGCTCTGTGGTAACAGTGGGGTAGTGAGAGGTAGTTGAATCAGTTAACTATTTGAAGGTTGAGTCAACAACAGAGGTTCCTGAGAGTTTGGAGGTAGAGGTTCAAGAGACATTAAGAATGACTCCATGTACAGAATCATGGTGTGGAGTAAAGAAAAAGAAAGAAAGAATGACTCCTTGGTTTTTGGTGTAAACAACTGAAAAGATGGAACATCAACAAAAACTCATATTCTTCCTTGCAGATTTGGGAAAGACTACAAGTAGAATAAGAGTATGTTGGTTGGGAAAGAGTGGAGATTAAGAGTTTGGGCATTTTAATTTTAGAAATCTATTACATTTCTAACTGGTGAAGGAAGGGGCAGTTGGATCTCCATGGCTGGAGTTAAAGAAAGAGAGCTGGGCTGGAGATATAAATTGTGTGTGCTCAGGATATACAGGAAACTGAAAGAGATCACAAAAAGCATAAATAAAGGAAGAGGAAGGTATGGGCTCAGGGACATTCCAATGTTAAAAGGTTGGGGAGAACATAATCCAGAACAGAAGACTGAGAAAAAGTGAGAAGTGACAGAGAAGAAAACAGAGGGCCAGGCACAGTGGCTCACTCCTGTAATCCCTGCACTTTGGGAGACTGAGGTGGGCGGATCACTTGAGGTCAGGAGTTCGAGACCAGCCTGTCCAACATGGTGAAACCCCTCCTCTACTAAAAATACAAAAATTAGCCAGGCGTGGTGGCAGGTGCCTGTAATCCCAGCTACGTGGGAGGCTGAGGCAAGAGAACTGCTTGAATCCAGGGGGCAGAGGTTGTGGTGAGCCAGGATAGCACCACTGCACTCCAACCTGGGTGAGAGAGCAAGACTCCATCTCGAAAGAAAAAGAAAAAGAAAAAGAAAAAGAAAAGGAAAAAGAAAGGAAGGAAGGAGAGAGAGAAAGAAGGGAGGGAAGGAGGGAGAGAGGGAGGAAGAAAGGAAACAGAAGAGGGGATGCTGGGAGCAAGAGAAGAAAGCACATCAAGAACTCTGTAGCCAACTTGCAATTCCATCACCTGCTATCTTTTATTTTCTTTTCTTTTTTTTTTTTGAGATGGAGTTTCGCTCTCGTTTCCCAGGCTGGACTGCAATGGCGCGATCTCAGCTCACTGCAACCTCCGCCTCCCAGTTTCAAGCAATTCTCCTGCCTCACCCTCCTAAGTAGCTGGGATTATAGGCACACACCACCATGTCCAGTTAATTTTGTGTTTTCAGTAGAGACTTTTTAGTCTCCATTTTTAGATGAGGTTTCTCCATGTTGATCAGGCTGGTCTTGAACTCCTGACCTCAGGCAATCCACCCACCTTGGCCTCCCAAAGTACTTGGATTACAGGCGTGAGTCATCGCGCCCGACCTACTTGCTATCCTTGCATAATTCGAATTTACTGCCTAATCACAATTCAAGATCTCCTTTCACTTTGATGTTATTACACTGTACTTTCCTTCCGTAGTCAGTCCTCCATATCCATGGGTTCTGCATCTGTGGATTCAAACAACCACAGACTGAAAATATTTGGGGAAAAGAAAATGATGATTGTGTCTGTACTGAAAATGCAGAGACTTTTTATCTTCATCATTATTCCCTCAACAATACAGCATAGCAACTATTTATATTACATTTATACTATATTAGTTATTGTAGGGAATTTAGAGATGATTTAAAGTATACAGGAGGATGTATGTAGGTTATATGAAATACTACACCATTTTCTATAAGGGATTGAAGCATCCATAGAGTTTGGCATCCACAGGGGATCCTGGAACCAGCCCTCCACAGATACCGATGGATGACTGCATTTATTATTTCACTGTTTCCCATGCTCCACTTCCTTTCTTTCCAATAGTTTTATGTCCATATTTTAAAACAGTAATAGTAAAACATAGAACACCCAAACCAAAGGTTATATTCAAAGTACACGTGAATCTTCTCAACATATCTGCCCACGTTTCTTATTTAAATAAAATAATCATATGTAATTGAAATAACCTACTTGAAGAAAGCAATCAACAGGTTCACCATGATGATATACTACACGAAGAGGTAGACAGCTTGCAAGAATGGCGTAAGAAAAGAGCCAGGAGGGCAGGATGGCTTGCTTGAACAAACTGCAAATAAAGAATTTTAAAAGAATGAGACATAAGGCGAATCACAGTCCTAAGACTCTAGACAAACTTTCAGCACATTAACTGCACAGAACACCATAAATTCAAACATTTTTAAGATTTAGATGACTGTTTTTCAGATTTATTTTACTCTTGTTAACTATGAAGGCACAATTTCTGCATGATGGCAAAATCATATACACACCATCTATGTGGTCAGCATAGACTTCTCCATATATCATCCAGTATGGCTGAAATATAATATCTCGAGCGAGGCTCCAAGATGGTGGCTCCTCTGGCGAAAGAATGGCCTTGCGTGCCACTCCAAAGCTCAGCAGGACTATGGCCATTATGATCACAATATAGAACATGTTTGCTGTCTGCAAAAGAGCACAGCACAACCAGAATTTTACCACAGATTTGATGTTCAGAAGAAACCAAACACCA
>CAUYQU010092178.1:0-68621 GCA_963574635.1 Cheracebus regulus
TATCATGAAGGCAAAACATAAAGAGCTGTCCATCTTGACTCTACGTGGCTCACAGAATGCCCGTTCATTACTTCTGCCCTCTGCTGTGCTGCCTTTAAGGGCTGCTCCACAGCACTCTCTGCCTGGTGCTGCCTTCAAACACTGCTCTGCAGCCCTGCCTGAGCACCTGCTGTGCAGCCATCTACTTGCTCAGCTCAGGATAGGGAGGGAGTCGGCACCCATGACCCAGCTGTGTGTGTGGCTTCTGGCCATAGGGTTATTGTGTTAATTAAATGAGAAAACGAATCTAAACTACTTAAAACTTAATTAGCCACTTCAGTAGAGTAAACAGACAACCCACAGAGTGGGAGAAAATCTTCACAATCTATGTATCTGACAAAGGACTAATACCCAGAATCTAGAATCTGCAAGGAACTCAAACAAGTTTGCAAGAAAAAAAACAATCTCATCAAAAACTTGGCTGAGGACATGAATAGACAATTCTCAGAAGAAGATATACAAATGAAAAAATGCTCAACATCACTAATGATCAGGGAAATGCAAATAAAAACCACAATCTGATGCCACCTTACTCTTGCAAGAATGACCATAATAAAAAAATAATAGACGTTGGCATGGATGTGGTGAAAAGGAAACACTTCTAAACTGCTGGTGGGAATGTGAACTAGTACAGCCACTATGGGAAACAGTGTGGAGATTCCTTAAAGAATTAAAAGTAGAACTACCATTTGATCCAGCAATCCCACTATTGGGTATCTACCCAGAGGAAAAGAAGTCGTTAAACGAAAAAGATCCTTGCACATGCATTTTTATAGGAGCTCAATTCGCAACTGCAAAAATAGGGAATTAACCCAAATGCCCATCTATCAATGAGTGGATAAAGACGCTGTGGTATATGTACACTACGGAATATTACTCAGCCATAAAAAGGAACGAATTAATGGCATTCACAGCAACCTGGAGGGAATTGGAGACTATTATTCCAGGTGAAGTAATTCAGGAATGTAACACCAAATATCGTATGTTCTCACTCGTAAGTGGGAACTAAGTTATGATGATGCAAAGGCATAAGAATGATACAATGGACTTTGGGGACTTGGGGGAAAGGATGGGAAGGGGGTGAGGGATAAAAGACTACAAATTGGGTTCAGTGTACACTGCTTGGGTGACGAGTGCACCAAAATCTCATAAATCACCACTAAAGCACTTACTCATGTCACCAAACACCACCGGTTTCCCATAAACCTATGGAAATAAAAAATTTAAAACTTATAATAAATAAACCTGACACCCCACAGTTTAAAAATAATTTGCCACTTAGCTCTCTGGACTTATTTTCCTCATATGAGGATAAAAGTGATAATATTGACTTCACCACGTTCTCACAAAGATAAAATTAGACAATGGGTATGAAAGTGCTTTGTAACTCACAGTACATATGCCAATGAAGTCTACGGAATCTGTCCATGGGAAAGTCTACCCAACTCAACATGATTTCAGATTCCTAGTTCTGGATCCCATCACTCATTGCAGAGGGGTCTCCAGATACCATTTAAAACTTGAGTAGGATCATAGATTTTCAGAATGTCATGGCAACTAAAACCCCCAGGAATTATCTGGTCCCACCTGGTCATTCCACAGATAAAGACTATAAATCCCAGAGAGAGGAACCTGTCTGGGGACCTAAAGTTAATGACTGCCTTTAAGGAACTAGATCTCAGGTAGCCCAAGTCCCACATCAGGACTCTTTCCACTTCCATAGTGATTTCTCTGATCACACACTTTGACCAAGTTGCTGTGAACTTGAATAGCCCTGGGACTATGTTCACTAAGAGGGTGGTCAGGAAAGCAGTGAATAAGGAAAACTGAGAACATAGATCAGCTGGCCTCACGAAAACACAAATTATTAAATCCTAATGGCTATGTCTCTCCCACTCATCTCTTGATAGAATGTGTACTCGTTGAAGGGATAATCTCTGTCTTATTCATCTTCGTATCTCTGTATCCTGACATATAAGCCTGTTGTTGGATGGATGGATGGATAGATAGATAGACAGACAGATAGACAGATAGACAGGTGAGTGGAGGGAGGGGTATAAAATAGGGCTTGGTTCACGTATCCTTAATCACTAGAGAATGACTTGACATTGTCTCATCCAGAGATAAGAGTACTGCAACACTTTTTGGGTTACTTTTTGCTTCTTGCTTCTTATGAAGAGAAATGAAGGGTAGGGATGGGGGTAGAAAGAGCCTGAATGTTAAGTCTTAGGGATGACAATGAGGTTAATTCTTAGAGTTTTCAGCAATATTTTAAAAACTGACTATTAAGCTAGAAGCAAATTATTTAACTTCTGAAATTCTTCCTTCTCTTGTGTGTAGGGCTCTAGAATTAAAAAGTTGTCGTTGCTTAAAGAACTGGAACAAGTACTGAGATTGCCTAAAGGCAAGGTTAAATATGGCATGTTCTCTTTTTCTCCAGTGAAGTTTACAACTCTTTCAAAGGGCATTCTTATTTGGTGATTTACTCAAACCAACTAATTTCTTTAGCTAGGCATCAGCGTGGCCTTTTAATCTCTGTGAGTCTATATATATTTATAGATGTTTTGCTTTTTGGCTCAACCACCTCAATGTGGACAAAAATAAGTCTTCATCTCCTCCTATATATTTTCTTTTTCCAAGGTTCGGTTTCTGACAATGACTCATTCGTAACATTTTTCATTCACCCTGATGCTTGTTCCACCTTACCTTAACGTACAGTCACCACACTATTCATTCTGCTTCGTCATTGCTCTCAAATACGCCCCTACTGTTCCCCCAGACGCCTGCCGCATCTCAGGTCTTCGTGACCTCCTACATGGTGCAATGATCTCTTAACTTTTTTCTGAGTCCAGTCTTTTCCTCTTTCATTTAACTTACAAATAGCCACAAGAGTGATCATCTTAAAAATTAAATAAAATTAAAAACAAAACTGCTCATGTTATTTCCTTTGCTTCCCATTGTCTATTGGAAAATGTTCAAACTCGGGAGCAAGGCATACACATCCTTTCATAAGCTGCCTCGAATCCACCCTTTATGTCCTCTCATCACTACCTCCCCACCCACCTACCACCCCCGAGAGCATCAGAGGAGCCGTGTATAGTGGCTTTCATTCTCTATGCATGCTTTGGTATTTCATGATGGCAGACCTTTGCGACTGCTGCTTCCTGGGCCTGAAATGCGCTTTCGTCTCCTATCCACGTGTGGGACTATTGCTCAGCGTCCGAGACAACTACAATGTCACTTCCTTTGCAGTGTTCCCTGTCCCCAAAGCCATGATTCACTCTGAGCTCCGGCAGCATTTCAGACACACCCATCATTGAAGTGATCACGTGTTCCATGACTATTTACATGACTGTCTTCCACATCAACTGCAAATTCCTCAGGGAAACGAGGTTGTGCTATGTAAATCTTTGTATCCCAGAAAGAGGTACTGTGCTAGCGCTTAGTACTCATTTTACTTTGTTGATTAAACAGTTCATTTTTACACGTATACACATACCCTTACACATGCTTATATGCATATAAGCCTAGCATTTGTATGTCTTACATTGCATTTTATGGACGGATTCATTTTATTATCTATTGAAATACAATAAATAAATATATAATAATATATGAAGGTCACATTAAAAACCACAATGGAAGCAAAGGGATCAAGGATGATATATATGGATAATATATTATATATGTCTATATACAATGTACATTATACATATAACTGTAGATAAATGAATGTACTAAAGGCAGAGACTATCTCCAGAGAGAGGTCATTAATTTTAGGGGGACAATATTAAGGCTATTTAGATAAATGGAGCTATTTAGAAATAGTAATGTACGTTGAAATAAATGCAGCTAGAAACAGAATAATATAAATCTAGGAATAAGTGATGGGTATGTAGTGATTTATAAAATTGGTGTGAACTATCAGAAGAGAGCTGAATATAAAAATATCCATAAAATTATTAAAATATAGTTAGAAATAATGGCATACAGGGCAAAAGATGGAGATGAGGTTACAAATTTAAATACATACAGACATGTAGGTGGAGCAACTTAGGAATGAGCAGATCACATGAAAGAGATGGTGAGGCACGGGAATAGGAGGAAACGTTAATTAACAAAAAGACGGAGGTAACTTGGAAAGCACACATAAATCTGTAAATAATTCATGAGGACTTTCTCTATAACTGTCATTTAGCTAAGACTGACTTATGTTAACTCTTAATCTTTCAAACAACCCTGCAGGGTACTTACATGATCATTATTTATAAAACATGAGAGAACAAGGGCTCAAAGACGAAGTGATTTGCTGTAGATAACAAGCTTGGAAACAGCAGAATCAGGATTTATAGCCAAATGATCTGGTGATTGAGGCCTCTGGAAGTAGACATAGTGAGATGAAACTATCTTGAGTTAGAGATACGGAGATGCACTCAATGTTTTATTACACTATGAAATTCTTTTCAGGATTTACGAACCTTTGGGACCCTGGATTTTCGTTTGAAAGAATTAGTGGTATCTTGATCCTGAGAGCTAGGATGTACATACTTGCCCTCCACTCCAAAGATACGTGTTTTCAACAGATTCAAGAAGAATCTTTTCCCTTGTATCATTTTACAATCTCTCTATTTTAGTCTCCCTCCCATCACCATGATAACCATATGTGCTGGTGCTCATCCCTGACATGAAGTGGTATTTGTCATCTGAAGTATCTTCCAATATTTCAAAATGAATGCTTAGTGCTTTGTGACTTCTACCTTCAAGCATTGAAGAAATCAGGATTTTACCTGAGTGCTATTGAGCTTTCCTCTTTAAGCCCAGCTCTGGTAGATAGGATACATATCTAAACTGCATAGTATCTATGTGTCAACTAGGGTAAAGGTAAAAAATAGAATCACACAGGTTTTCACCATGTGACTGTTAAGTAGATTAAGAGACAAATATACCCAAGGGCTGTGTCAGGAAGAACAAAGTTGACCAGCCATGGTGGCTCGTGGTTGTAACCCAGCACTTTGGGAGACCAAGGTGGGAGGATTGCTTGAGCCTAGGAGTTCAAGACCAGCCTGGGCAACATTGGGAGACCCCTTCTCTCTCTAAAAAAAAAAAATTAGCCATGTACGGTGACACATACCTGTAGTCCTGGCTACTTGAGAGGCCGAAGTGCTTGAGCCCAGGTGTTCAAGGCTTCACTGAACTGTGATCACACCACAGCATTTCAGCCTGGGTGACAAAATTAGACCCTGTCTCAAAACAAAAGAAAACAAATAAAACAAAATAAAATAAGATGGAACAAAAATAAATAAATAAAATGAAGAAGAATGAAATTAATACTAAGCAGAGAGGAAGAGTTTCCCAATTCTATCTGCAGCCACCTTTAACAGGGACATTAAAAGATTGAAGAGAAAGCACAATAAAGATGGTGACAGAGAACACCCAATGGATGCACAGGGAGGCAGAAGGAGAGGCTGGGGTTGGGAACGTATAACTGGAGAATGCAGAGAAGCAAGGGCAGTAGAACTATGTATCTACTGAACCCTTCTTCACATTTTTCAAATTCGATGTTGCTTCAGTTCACTTAGTGGAAATACATGTATGTTCCATTGGCAGGATAAAAATGAGGGTAGGCAAGTTGTACTCCTGCTTGCACAGATAATTTAAGTTTCCACAAGGCTCCCTATCTTACAATACCCATTTCACTTAAACAATAATATTTAAGCCTAATGCAAAGCTAAATTAACCACTTTTTGAAATCATAGGAAACTCTCAGACCATTGTCACATTTGGTGAATGGAGAGCCTTGCTGAGTCTTGAGTCTCTTAGAATGTTAGCAATATTGCTACATTATCAAAATCCAGTGATCTAGAAAACATCAAAGGGGCCTGACTTACTGACAAGGATACACCAAATGCCAAGTAGTCTTTGGTTACTTAGAAGGCTTTAGCTAAATCCAACTCCTCAAAATTGCTTCCAGTGTGGGTTGGTGCTTCATTCACTTCCATTTCTAAAAATTCTTTCCTCTGCTAAGAACACTCTCTCCTCACTCAGCCCTATTCTCACTGTATGCCAAACTCCTGCCAATATTGTAGGACCTACTGGTACTGCACTTCCATGCTAATGTGTCTGGTTTCTACAAGAGATAATGAACATCTTGATGGCAAAAGACTGTGCCCAGAAGAAATCTGGGTTCCTAAAAGTGCTCATTAAATGTTTGTTGAATGACATAACAAAATCAGTGATAAGCACCAGAGGGCAATGAAAATAATTCGTTGTTTGATAGATAACAGGAATGACTTCAGCAGGCATAAGTTGGCTAGAAAAAAGATGACATTTCAGTTATTAAATAGAATGTAATAATATAGATTAACTTTTTCTGTTTGAATTATTTGTTGTGAGTTTCAAAGATAAACTGCCTTTCAGTTTAGGATTTCACACTTTATTAAATATATTTTTGCCTCAAATTAATCTCAAAGTTAATTTATTACTATAACATTCATTAATTGATTATAAATATATTTTATTACAATAAAGAATACATTAAAAGTTCTGTGACCTCCAGCAAAATTACTTATCTGGGCCTCAGTTGGACAAAATAAATTCTAAAATTACTTCTGGTCCTAATATTAGGTTCAAATTAGAGAGACAAAAATGGAGTTAAGAAGAGAGAGAGAAAGATAGAGGAAGAGACAGAGAGAGAGAACTACAAATTCAGGTAGAACAATGAAAGAAACAGACATAAAGCTTTGAAAATAGACTATCGTCATTAGATATCCATATAGAAAGATTAAAAAAAATTTGTACAGTAATATTATATAGAGTTGCCTGTAAGAATATGAAGATGAAATTAAGATAAAAATATATGATTCCTCACTTCATACACAGAAAGTAACTCAAAATAGATTATATACCTAAATGTAAAAGCTAAAACTATAAAGCTCTTAGAAGAAAACTTAGGAGTAAATCTTCATGTTATTGGGTTAGGCAATGGTTTTTTTAACTGCAATACCAAAAACACAAGTGATACATAAAAAAATGAAAAAATTGAATTTAATAAAATTAAAAATTTTCAAGCTGCAAATGATACCATTAAAAAGTAAAAAGATGACTCATATAATAAGAGAAAATATTTGCAAATAATATATCTATAAAAGGCCTTTTATGTAGAATATGTAAAAACCCTTGGGCTTCAATAATAGAAACATAATACAATTTAAAAAGAAGCAATGGATAGGAATAGAAAGTTCTTCAAAAAAGATATACAAACAGCCAATAAGTGCACTAAAAGTTGCTCAACATTATCAGTCATTAAGGAAATACAAATTAAAACCACAGTGACATACCACTTCATATCCAGTAGCGTTATTATAGTCAGAAAAAAATAGACAAGAACAAGTGATGGGGAGGATGTGGGTAAATTGGAACCATTAATACACTGCTGTGGGGATGGACATGGCCCAGTCACTGTGGAAAACAGCTCGACAATTCCTCAAATAGTTAAACATAGAGTACTATAAGGTCCATTAATCCCAATTCTATCAAAAATAAAAATTCCATGCAAGCAAAATGAAAACATATATCCACTTAAAAATGTGTACATGAATGTTTCAAAGCAGCACTATTCACTAGCCACGATGTGAAAACAATCTGTGTATCCATCAGCAGATGAATGGATAAACACAATATGGTTAACTTAGAGGAGGGAATATTAATTCGCCGTAAAGAAGAATGCAATTCTGATACATGTTCCAATGTGGTTGAACCTTGAAAATGTTATGCTGAGTGAATGAAGCCATTCACAAAAGGCCACATACTGTATAATCCCATTTATGTGAAATATACAGAATAGGGAAATGTGTAGATCAGAAAATAGGATGTGGGGGAATGAGGTGATTACTTTGGCTACAGAATTTCTTGGGGTAGCAGAAATATTCTAAAATTGGATTGTAGTGATGATTACACAGTTCTGAGAATACACTAAAAACGTTGAGTTGTATACTTTAAATAAACTGATACGTGGATTATCTGAATAAATATTGTATATGTGTGTGTATACTTGTGTATATACACAGGTACATACACAAATATGTTGTATGCATAAGTACGTATATATATATCTATACACACACATACACACATATACACACACATTATCTGTGGAAATATATCTGTAAATCTTGGTGAAACCTAAACTACATTTATGAAACATAGAATCACAAACTCTTTGAGATCCTTAGAGGGAATTATGCCAGACATAATTCCCTCTAAAAGATGGGATCACCCTCTGCTTGAACGTCAGTTAGGCATCTTCCCCAAGCTTGCTGGGGACACTAATCACCTACACTGACCTGTTCACAAGCTGTCAACCCATAAACCAGGAAAATAGTGTATTTCTTTTGGTGATGACTACATTTTAAAGATCTTCCCTGCTAGTAGTCATTATCTCACACACTACCTGGGATAGAAAAGATCTTAGTTTATGAAGTGGAGCTTATTCAATCCAGTTCACTCAACACATATTTACAGGTCACCTACCAGGTTCCTCACATTGGATGAAGAATAGTCACCCTCATTCACTCCACAGGCACTCCCTGAGCACTTATTCACAGCATCTTCCCACAGCGATCTTACAGTCTAATAAGACACACAGACAAGGCACTGCCTTCCAAAGATTTTACCATCCACTCTGGAGAAACAGCCATGCGTGTCAAGCCGTGAGTGAGAGAATGGGCTGTGAATATCCAACTCTGAAGTTGAGTAGCCCACAGCACAAAAAGGCCAATGTGTGAGGTAGGATTTCCAGATTTAGCAAATAAAACTACAAGATTCTCAGATAAATTTGAATTTTAGGTAGACCACAAAATGTTTTAGTATATATGTGTCCATGGGAGCTGAAGAGTTAAAAAAGATATTTCAATACTAATAATGATGAAAGGATGATGGTGATAATGGTGAGGATACTGATTCATTCATTCATGCATGCATGCCAGTATTCACTCAACAAATATTTATTCAGCATTTACTTTGTAAGAAGCACCATGCTGTGCCCTGTAGAGACAGTGGGAAGATAAGCAAACAATTAAAGACAGTTCCAGCGCTGAATGAGCTTTTGGTCAGCAGGACAAACATTAACCCAAGGGTCACACAGACAAATAGCCAATGCTAACCCTGATTAGTGTTTGACCGGAGAGGTCCATAAAGCAGTGAAAACTCCCTAGGGCTGGGTGCACAGAACAGGAGAGAGCTTTCTCTCCCCTGGACCAGGGAGGGCTTTCCTGAATAAGTGGCTATGGGGCTGAGATCTGATGGATACGTCGGAGCAAAGGAGTGGGAAGAGCGTGCTAGAAAGGGAACTGCATGTGCAAGAGGAGTGTGTGGGCGACAGGAGAGCCTGTAGCACCCTCACAGCACTGAAAGCAGTCAGTGCTGTGACCGCAGGAGGAAGGGGCCAGTTAGTGCCTGGTTTTAAGAACCAGGTCTACATTCTTAGACTGCTAGCAACTGTTTGAAGTAGGGTCGTGATGAGATCAGTCTCTGGGTGCCCTGTGAGGGATGGTGTTGGGAAGATGAGTAGAAGAGAGAAAAGGGATGGAAACTATTTGCTTCAACACAGGAAATGGATAGTTGACCCTATACTCGCACTAGGCACCGTCAGACGCAACACTCTCTTGTTTGAATCTCGAGAAGTGAAAATCACAGTTAGGAGGCTGAGTGGCCCAAGGAAACGGCAAGGTCTCCAGCTCGGACACATCTGTACGTATCCTGCTGCTTCCCTCCAGCCAACTGTGTGGCACACAAGTCACCTGTTCTCTCCGAGCCTTCTTAGTTTCATCATACGTGCCATGTAAACAATAGCTGCCTCGTAGGTGGTTGTAAAGGCTAAAGAAAGATATATGTGAAGAGTCAAGCCATGAACAAGCCCTCAATAAAAGTAATTATCATTATTGCCATTATATTATTATTACTGAACATTACAGCAATTTTTATCACATCACGATGCCACCTAGTGGAAAGATAATTGTTTCTGAAACAGCTTACAATGAGTCAGAATTATTTGGAGAATGAAATCACATAGGCTGACCATGTGGCGTGAGGTGTGATTGAGACGGAGACGGCCGAGCTTCGGGCTGAGGTCCCGGCTCTCATATGGACTCTCAAGCGGGCACTCCGTGTCTCTGTCTTCATCTCTCAATTCTGTTGTTTTTGTTTTTCTTGCTTTTGTATCAAAGAATGCTATAAAAATAAAATGAAATAAATATTTTCTCTAAATTAATGTATCATCATAAGCATAGGAGTGTCTTCTCCTAGACACATGTGGCATTTCTAGTCCCCAACCCTGGGATTGGAAGAAGGGAAGCAGGTTCTATTTCCAGATTACATGATGAAGTCACTCTGAGGTTGTCTGGACAAAGCAGTATGTTCCCTGGGATGCCTGGATCCTGAACGGGCCACCTTGACTGGAAAACACTAATCAGCTTGGAGGAGCGGAGGTACTGGGGAGGTGGTGTGTGTGAGTGAATCAAGAACAAGGAGCAGGCGGTACTGGAAGAAGACATTTTATTTTTCCACCATGGTGTGATTGATGTTCCACAGAGGGGTTTTGCAGGGGCATGGGGTTAGGAGTTTAAGGGAGTTTGCACAGAACACAGCGTTGAGTCCTCTGAGAAGTTTGTCTTAGCAGCTCTAACACCACAACGAAAGAAAGAACGTGAGGGGAGGGAAGCTCAGAAAGGCAGGTCCATGTTTACTGGGGTCCTCTCATTGCAGCTCCTCTGCAGAAAGGGCCCCGGTCAGCAACAGCCCCCGGAGCAGGGGGAGCAGCTGGAGCCCCTAGTGGGCTCACACTCACAGCAGCCAGAATGCCAGGTCTGGTGTCAGTGGAAGAGATGGCCTGCGGTGGCTCAGTCAGCAGCCACCGATTGGAGCTGCGGCAGCCCCCAGAGCTGGGGCCACAGCAGCCCCTGGCATAGACACTGCCGCAGAAAGAGACTGAAGGGAGACATGGGGCTGGGCACTCTGAGAGGACGTTTAGAAGTGAGGCATTTGGGGGCGCTTGAAAAGGGCCGGCACTGCTGCTGGTTTTAATGGTGAGACTTGTTGGGAACATTTCAGTCAACCTGAAAGAAACAAAATAGAAATCAGAGCACAATATCAAGGACTAATTTTTTTCTCCTGGATTTCACAGAAACGTATCCTCTACAAAAAGCTGGTTCATGAACCAACCTCAAAGGAATTTGGAAACTGATTTGGAGGAAAATAAGCCTAATAAATACTCTCCCTGTCTCCAGTCCGCTTTGCCTCCACTGAGGTATTCGGACCTTCTCTTTCCATGTCTTTCAAAGTCAGCCCTACATAAGCCTTCTTGTCCCTAAAAGAAACAAGGTGATTCAGACATTTTCTGAGTCTTAATCTCAGGGATTTCGGGTGGGAGGATGACATATCCAGGAACATTCATTTTCCAATAAATAAACCGGAAGGCAGTACTACTGAAAACCACAATGCCTGCAGCTTGCAGCATCCTCCTCCTCCTCCGTGGCCCCCAGTGACGCTTCCTTTTTGCCTCCCCTCTTCTGTCCCTCTTTTCACACAGTCCTATTACTCCTGGAGCCATCTTTGCCAAGCATTCACATAGCTCAGTGGAGGATGCAGGAGCTGTCACCAGTAATTGACAAGGCTGAAGACTGAGGAGACTTGCATTGGAGCCCTTCTTTCTTGGGCCTGGATTCGCCCTGGGAGTGAGGCACAGCCCGCGTATGCAGAACAGTCGCTTTCACAACCTGGGAGCAGGATGACTCTTGTCACACTCCTAGCCCAGAGGCTCCAGGATCTCCCTGGACAGAGGCCAAGAGGAATCCCAGGAACCACAGATGGCCCAGGTATCTGCTCCACAGGCCTGCTGCGAGCCAGCCATTCCAACTTCATGCATTCGCTCATTCATTAATTCTGTAAATATGTATTATCTGTCTTGGGCTTTGGTTTTGTAAGATGTGCTTATCATAAATATGAGCCAAGTTGCCTTGAGGATATAAATGCAAACAATGCACTGTGGAACATTCTACTATGTGCTGTAAGAGGGCACCATGACCCAGCGATCAGCGCCCCAAATCTCTTACACCAGGACAATGTCATGTCCATTTGCATGTCTTTCAACTCTTCCATGTGGATAACATGTTGAAGGCAGAATCTATACTAGACTTTATTCATCTTCATATCTCTAGGAATACCATAAACAGAGAGGATAGCCTTGAAGAATAAATGAGTTAAAGATTGACTGACTGAATAAAACAATGAATGATTGACTGCTTTAGAGGCACATGAGCAGAGGGTGTGTCTTAGGATAACATTCTTTGGGCTTCAGAAGTGCCCTGAAGAATGGCGCACACTAGGTTCAATGAGATACGACCCCTGGATGTGATTAGCTATCAATGCCTCCATAATATTCCATTAACAGTCCTACAGGGATGCCATTCAGAAGGAACATGAGGATGTATAAGCAGGTCAAGAAAGCGAGTGAAGCTCAGGTCACTGATGAGGGAAGAAAACCTAAGGGGCAGTGAGGCAGGAACTAGCAGACAGCCTAAGGCATTATAGGGTCATGGTGGAGTCAGTGCTATGAGAAGCTGGGAGGGCGTGGAGGGGAAGGTAATAAATAAGTAACAAATGCTGCCATTTTTTTCCAAGGAGAGTCCACCGGACTTTGCTTTAAGGGAAGGTATAAGGGTAGATAATACTCTAATATGTGAAAATCCATATTCTTGCCTTACTGATACATCTGAAACTAGAGACAAAAGGACTTAATTTGGCAGATAATTTGTTCCACCTTGGCACAGGCACTCTACTAAGTATTCAACACACAAGGATGATTATTCCTTTCCTGAAGGATTCACAGGCCAGTGTGGAAGACAGAGGAGTACATATGTGGTTTCTGTTAGATAAGCCCTGAGAGCCACTGGACTGTGGAGGGCACATAACTCTGATTGACATAGGATCTGGCTGATGCCAGGAGCAAGGATGAGGGCACCACAGTCATTAGGACCAAAGAGGACCTGGGACTCCAGGCTTTCGTAGTTGGATGGCAGGTGATGAGGAGAATGAACACTGCATAGAATGGTCAGCATTAGCCAAAGAAAAGGCAAATACGAAGAGAAAGAGATGTGTTGCTATTAAATGTGGTGGAGAAAACTCTACGAAGCAGATAATCCCCATTGTCAAATGTCCCAGTGAGGCCACTCCACTTGGCTGTGTGGACATTAATCATGGCCTTAGAGAGTCTGATTTCAGAGAGGTGGAGCAAAAGTCGTGATTTAATATTTCTGTCAATGAATGGGCTTAACATCCATAATCAAGAGTTAGAAGACAACTGTATAAGGACGTAGAAAGGACAAATGTAAAAAAACCACCACTGAAATTAAGAAAACAAAAACCTATTGGAACATAAAGCAGTATTCAATTTAGTGTCAAAAATGTGGAGCACACAGAAGTAATTTCAGATATTTACGAAGGAAGTGAATAATAGGGCTGGACTAGTTGAGGGAGATTTGCTCAAAGGATCAAGGTCATTGATGGGAGTGGCTGTGATCTCAGGGATGATGTTCTTAATGATGAAGGTAAGTTTGACTATGATGGTGATGGCAGAAGAGCTTCACTGCATGGGATAAATGTATTCCTGAGGGCTTTGTGTTACAATGATGGCAGTGGTTTGTAAAACATATGTGTTTGGACTTTGTCCCTAGTTCCTGACGCACAGCTCCTAAAACCCTTGGCAGTGAAACCCTTCTAGTTTCTGACAACAAGCCTCTGTAAGCCACACCTGAGTTGATACTAATGAGATGACTTGTGATGGAGCCTCTAGATAGCTTCAAGTTTGGGGGCTGGTCACCAGAAAGGCCAAGCACATGATTAGAGAGTAGGAACTTTCAGCCTCACCAGTAGCTGGTGATTTACTCAATCATGCCTACATAATGGAACCTCTGTGAACACCTCTGAAGGGCAGGTTCCATAAACATCTAGCTACCAACCTAGAAAATACTAACTCTCTCGGAGGGTGGTGTGCCCAGTGAGGACTCAGAAGCTCTGTGCCTCATATCCATACATACATTGCCTTATGCCTCCCTTCCAGTGGACTGTTACTGAGGTTAGTTTTATAATAAACGAGTAATCATAGGTAAAGCACTTTTCTGAGTTCTATGAGTCAGTCTAGCAAATTATTGAACCTGAGGAGGGGATCATGGGAACCTCCGAGTGTGTAGTCATCTGGAAACCCCATGTGCAGCTGACTCTCTTGTGAGACTGAGCCATCAACCTGGGGTGTCCGTGCTAGCCCTAGGAGTTAGTGTCAGATGGATTTGAATTGTTGGACACTCAGTTGGTGCAGAAAGCCAACATGTGTTTGATGTTGAAAGAAAACCATCCAGCTATCCCAAACTCATTTCATCCTTGCAACAGCCCTATGATTAAGGCAACTATTTTAATCCTCTTTTTACAAAGTCCACACTAAAGCACAAGGAAGCTAATAACTTACTTCAAGGACACACAACCAGAATTTTATTGAGATAACATGTAGATTTCTAATTCATTTGTACCGCCAATGAAAAATCATTCTCAATGATGTCATAAAACACTTAAAATGACCTGTGTAAGTGAAAATAATCATTTATTTATATAAAAATATTCTTAGGCAGTGGCCTGAGTGTCATTTGTTTAGTGAAATTTCAGCCTCTCCTTGGCCTAAGCACAGCCACAGAGACAGAACTCACCATACAGAAAGAAGCCCAGAGCACAGGCAGAGCTTGGGAAGTCTTGCAGTGAGGAAACACAGCTAGAATCACTGCCATACTGGCTACTGTTTGACATCACTTTATATCTCCCTTGCAGTGCAGATAAAATCTCCTTTTTCTGAAAGAGAAGCCTGTGTTATTTATTTATTTGGAAGCTTTAGGCAACATTGCTCCCAGGGAGGAGAAGAGCTCTATCACCATAGGTCAAAGATTCTGTGTTTGTTGAGGACTGCAGGCTACTGTCCTGTGTTTCTCCCATAGGAGCTTCTTGGCTCTCCTCCTGGGATGTCTTCACAAGGAGCCGATATATAAGCTGCATGTATGGTGGTTTTCCCCTTCAGATGTTCTCAGTTATGTCCAGGGGGACCTCTAAATCTCTAAGCGAGAATATATAACACAGTGCAGGAGCTGATCACATTATGGTCAGTAGGGATTCCAGTATGTATCTGATTATTTAATAAGGACTATGATGAAGTGGAAAAAATACTGAACTCCAAATATTCCCTGGGGAGCAGCAATGAGTCACAAAGAACACCCAGACGTCCTGACACAGGAGCAATGGAGGATTCAAGGTCTGGGACTGATGAGCTTAAACTTGCATTTTGGAAAGGTTAGGAAGGGTGCATTGCAAAGAGCAGATTGGAGCAATGCAGGACTAGGACAGTTAAGACTTGGACTCAGATAGTAACAGTGAAGATGGAGAGAAGTAGAAGGATGTAAGAAGCATCAGTAGGATTTGGTGTTTGGTTGTTTAGATGAGGGATGGGTTACAAAAGATTTAAAAAAAATTTAGGGTGTTTTTTAGTTCACAAATGAGCCGATAATGATGCTATTTACTAAGTGAGAAGACAACAGAGAGGTTTGTTGAATGGGGAGCTGGGTGTTGAATTTCATTTTGTAAGCTTTGACTTGGAGATCAGAATGGAATCTTTGGTGAAATTGAATAGAGAGCTGAATATATCAATCAGGAACTCAGGAAACACATATGGACTTCATATGTTGACTTGGAAGTCACTCAGGCAAAAATAGTTCTTGAGAATACACAGTAAACCCATTCTAGGTACTGGAGAAACAGCAGCAGCTGGCAGAGGAGAGCAAGGTCCCTCATCCCATGAAGTTTATGTTAAAGTGGAGAGAGCTGAACAAAAGAAAAGTCAATAAATAAAAGACCATTTGTCAATGTTAAGAAAATAAAGCCCAGTAAACTGATTGAGAGTGACACGAGGCTATTTTAATTTCAAGGGTCACTGAGGCCTCTCAGAGAAGGGGCTCCTTGGCCATCAGCATGGCCATGCTAACTGAAGCCAGGGAGTAGAAGAGATTGCCCAGGAGAAAGAGGGGAAAGAGAGGACCTGGGGCAGGTAGTGAAAGGCTCTTTGACAGGGACCTGGTCTTGCTCTTACTGTATGAACTTGGGCAAATTATTTAACTTCTGAATCTCAATTACCTAATTTACAAAATTAATATGGGATCAAAACAATATATTTTAAAGAGTTGTGAGAATTAGCAAAGAAAACTTTATATGTTGATGCATATAACATACTGTTTGAAAAAAAAATAGGACCTTAGATGTGTAGTATTGGAGAAATAAGAATATTTGGACCAGGACACGTGGTTATCACTGCTTCAGGCATGATCTCCTCAATTGTTTTTGATCTACCAATATGTGGATTCATTCATTCATTTGAAAATTTTAACAATATACAAAGAACAGAAATCCACCAAAATGAAAGCTAGGATCTTGACAACAACCTACCTGTAAACATATGGACCAGCTCCCCCTCCCACCTTTTGCTCCTCTATACCCAAAGGATGTATGATTCTAAAACAAGGTTTTATCTATACCTTGCTTTTCTTTTCATATAGTTTATTTGTAACCATACATACACTAAGCCAAAAAGAATATGCTTTGATGTTTTGAAATTTATAAATAGGCTGTTATGCTGTAGAAAATTTTTTTGAAATTTACTTTTTCATTTACTCATATATTGTTTTGTGTTTAGTTCATTCATTTTGAAGTCTAAATCTCGGCACACTGAGTGAATATCTAATGATGAACCATGTACCTTCCGTGTAGGAGGCTTGTCCCCATTTCGCTTGTACCCAGATTTTACTGTTTTGAGGAGTGCTACCAGTTTACAATTCTTCACTTCATATCAGCCGTTAGAAGTATTATGATTGTTGTTACAATGAGAAAAGTATAGTAGAATAATCGATAGAACACCAGAGAAAACGCACAGGTACCAAGAAGAGGCCATTAGCCCCAACTGGCAGCTAGAAAGCCAGACTAGCCCTCTCTGAATGCAGGAAAGGTCAACCCAGGGCTTTCTACCACAGCCTGTGAAGAGAGACTGGCCACACGACCCACACGCTCGAGCCAGCCTTCTGTCTCCAGCCAGGGCAAGGCTGGGCCCCACGTAGCTAACGATGACCTACGGGGAGATGCTGCCGGCAAAAATAAGCAAGAGGCTGGCAAGGCTCAGCAGGGAGGGATTTGTATGTTGAAGAAGAGGGAGCCTGCCCTTCTGGAGTCACATTCAGAACCTTCCTCGGGAAGATTCCAGCATCTCAGAGTCCAGGACAAAGAGGACAAGGAAAGGAGGGAGGAGCAGCAGCCAGGCTGGGTAGGTCTTCCACATCTTTCTTCCTCCAACACTGCTTGAGTGAGGTCCTCATGGCCCGGGTCAGCAGTGACCCCCGGAGCAGCAGCCGAGCCCCAGAGCTGTGGCAGAGCCCTCAGGTGGCTGGCCGCTGCCACTGCCACAGCAGTTAGAGCTCTGAGGTCAGCGTCCACTGGACCAGCAGGGCCTGTAGTGGCTCCTGCAGCCGCCCCCAGAGCTGGAGCCGTAGCAGCCCGGGAGAGACGGGAGGTGGGCCTGGCGCTGAGCACTTAGGGGGACACTGTGGGGGACACTTGGGAGGGGATTTGGGGGTACACTTGGGAGGAGGCTGGCACTGCTGCTGGCTCTGCTGGCAGGACATTTAGAGAGGAAGTCAGGGAACCTGAGGAGAAATGTCATAAGCCATTAGCACAAATGTCAGGCAGATTTGTGTGTTACAGACAATGAATTTCATGGAATCCTCACTCCCAAACAAGTTATTTCCTGAAGATGACCCATAAGTTGAAATTGGAAACTAATATGAAATGAAATTGAGGGCAAGAAAAGCTTTCTTGTGTTTTTTTTTTCTTCTAGTGAAAAATGCTGACCATCTTTCTACATGAGCTCTAAAATCAACCCCCTGGAAGGCTCTCTAACTTAGAAACACAGCTGGCTGTATGTTCAGAAACCACCTTCTAACAGATCAGTCATTCTCAGGCATGTCAGATGGTATCACTGAGAACATTTATAAAGCGGATTAGAAGGAAAGAGATCAAAGCCATAAACCGGAGCCCCTCCATTTCCGTGACTGCTCTAGCTTTGCTCCCTCTCCTCTTCCTCTACCCCACTGCTCACGATGCATCTTGTTACTCTCCTTCCCTAAGTCAGACATTCACAGCCCCGTGGTCTGCTTCTGTCACATACTTAGCAAACCAAGAGAAGTGTGGGGAGGATGTCACTAACAAGGACACATAAAAACAAGTCAGGACCTACGTCAGCTGCAGGTTGAAGATTTCTCATACCTGTCTCTCTAAACCCCAGTGCCTTCTTCCTCTCTCCCTGCCTTTTTCTACCTTCTGTCCATTAAGTCCTGTCTGGCACCCATGAATCGCCATCCAGAGCCTTCTTTGCGAAGCACTCACCTGGTTAGTGGAGGAGCAAGGGTTGACACTGACAAGGCTCAGGACTGAGGAGTCTGGTGCTGGAGGCCTTTTATCCTGGGTCTAGTGTCTCCCTGGGAGTGAGCACATCCTGTGTATGCAGAACAATCACTTTCATTGCCTTAGAGGAAGATGAACTCTTCTCACACTCTCAGCCCCAGGGCTCCACGATTTCCCTGGAGAGGACCCAAGAGGAATCCTGGAAGCTAGAGACTACTCCATACGTGCTCCATAGATCTGCTGCAAGCCAGCCATTCCACCTTCATACAGTCAGTCATTCATCAATCTGATAAATATGTATAATCTATCTTGGGCCCATAATTCTGCAAGGTATCAATGACACAGATGATGTAGATCGCTCTGAGGATGTTATGGTCCTGGAGCACGAAAGTGTAAACAATGATTTGTAAGTTTTTGTACCATGTGATCCTGAAATCTTGTTCAGTCTCATATAGCATTTCGCCAAGGCAGTTTTACAGTCTTTGTACATGTCTGTTCAATCTATGAAAAATATGAAAGTATGGCATGTTTTATTAGCCTCCATATTCCATGTGCTTTGCGCAGTATCTGGCACAATAAATGTAGGAAAAAGATTAAACATCAGGAAAGAGGAACGCAGATGTTTAGAAAGCACTGGGGCAGATACTCAGGTAATAATGGTGCAGCCTCTTGGCTTTCAGAATCCCTTGTATGAAGACAGAGTCCCAGAAAGATATAGTGTTATTTGGCTAACACAGGATATTAACTCCTGAGAAATAAGTTATTTGAGAGCATAGCTCTGTGGAAATGAGACCAGGTTGGCAGAAGGTGGACCTAGAGGAACTCATGTGGGCATGGAAATAAAGGCCTTGGGGAGCCTGATGGCCCCTAGAGGGCAGTGGGCACATGCAGGGCTGGTGCTGCCATCTGAGGAGGGAGGGGGCTTGAACCATGAATGAGTTAGAACAGAGACAGATATTATGCTGAACTTGAAAGTTCTAACAGACTTTTTCTTGGGGTTGAAGGTGATGGCTGAAAGTGCATGAGAATTAGAATAATAGCATTATTGAGCATGTCTACAGGTAGATACTCATAGAGAAGGGAAATAAAATAAGACATAAGTGGATTTAAGTTGACATTGATTCACACCTACTAGTTAGCAAACACGTGGTTAAATTGCTGTGAATAAGGAGTTAGCACTAACTTACTTAAGGAGCTCCTATTGTAGTCAAGATCCTTTATTTTTTCTTTCTATTTTTTAGAGAACAGAGCAATCTTGTGATAGGGTTTTGCCAGGGCTCAATATAATAGGCAGATAGAGGAAAGTGTCATCTGACACAAACTAGATTGCCTCCTTGGTAATTAAGTAACCACCAAAGACGTGAAAGTGAAGTAGATTACTAAAAAGGAGCAAGCGTGCTGAGAAAAAAAAAAATAAGGACAAAATGAGACATAGAACCCGGCACAGAACCTTAGGGGTATTCCAACTTTTAGTGGGTAGGCAAAGGAGATGTAAAAATTAAGGAGTCTAAGGAAGAGAGTTGAGGCACAGAGCTGGAAAAATAAAAAGAAAATCATGGCATTTTGAAAAAAAAGGGAAAATAAATTTCAAAAAAGACATCATCTTTCATTATCAAATGCTAGGGAGACAATCCCTAGAGACAGTAGTTTCATAGTGAAGCCTGAAATTGATTTATAATAATTTTGGAAAGAAATAGGATAGACAAGCAGGGATCACTATTTCAAGGAGTTTAAGAGATACATGAACAATGAATTTTTTTTAAAATAAAAAAAAATCACAATTTCTATACATAGAAGTAAGGTCACAATGGCAAATTGTCCATGTGATGTGTGGTCAATTCAAAGAACTACAGCAGTTCAAAGAGCTTGATTTTTAAGAAAAATCTTTAAATTTTTAAATAAAAAGCTTTGATTTTAAGAGCACAGGGTTTTAAAGAAAGAGCCTTAAAAGCCAATGACAACTGATGAAAGTGATGATGATACTGACCCTAATTATAACTCCAGTCAAGAGAAGCTTGAACTGACATTAGAGATACAGAAAATTGAAAGAAAAGAGGGATGTGACTAAAACAAATGGGAGGTATTTCAGAGTATTCATTTAAAAGGATAGTTTTGGGGTCAGTGAGACTTACGTTGGCATTCCTGCTTCTTGAGAAAGTTGTGCACACTTAAGCAAGTTACGGTTAGGATACAGTTTCACTGTCTTCAAAATAGGGATAATAGTTCTGCTCATCTGTAAGCATAAAATGAAATATTACCTATAAAGCACTGAGTATCAGACTATGAAGATAGCTAGAACTCAAAAGGTGTTACCAACTTCTACAGCTACTATTCTTACTACTCTACTGATTATTATTGTTTCACCAGCTTTGATAGTTTAATAGGAATTATTCTGCCTAGTAAAGCTCCTTTGTCACAAAGGAGAAATGATATTACCTGATATACTTAGAACTGTTGATTTTGTTCTGTTTTTGTTGTTGTTGTTGAACTTAACTAAGGCCACATGTGAATGTTTATGAAGGTACAAATGGCAAAACAAACGAGGGTTAGGTGTGTCTCATTCTACATCACTTATTAAATATATTTTACATGCAAAGTATTGCAGCAGGTAATATGGAAGATTCGGAGAGACTTGGAAACCACGCTTATCTTCAAAGATGTACTTATAAAGTTTACCATCTAAAAGACCAAACAGACAGGTATTCCACTATTCTCTATGAAATCAAGGTGTGACTGAAGATAGAATCTAAGCAATGAAAATGAACAGGTGAATGCAGAGATGTAGAAATCTACACTGATAGCTACAGTGTGCAAGAATGAGACACAGAGAGGTGCAAAATAAGAGATAGCTAGCAGGAAAAACTTCTACATAATTAGAGGCATAATACTTTGAGAACAATGAAGAAGAGATGGTCGTATAAGGTAATTCAGAAAGAGATATAAATCTCTTTGCACTTAACATAGAACTAAAGGATCACATATTACTCTCTAATTGAATCAATGATTCTAAATGTAGAATTTCAGAGTAGAATGTTTTTCTTGTGGGCTGAAAAAATTAAAAGTTGTTTTTAGGACAATCATAGTTACTGAGTATTATAATAAGATTGATACTAGTGGTGGTTACATGATTTTAATTCAGTGGACTCAACCATTTACAATGATTGAGTCAAATAAATCTATTTTAACCTGAGTATTCCCCATTATTTCTTATAATACTAAGAACCAGCTTCTTCCTAAACTATATATTTGCCAATCTCACAATTAAACGTAGAATAGTATTTCTAGAAGAGTGATTTTAAAAGTCAGCTATGACAAAAATCTTCTAGTTATAATAAATGAATTTGGTTTTGTTTTATATAGCGAGGCCCAACTTCCTCTTCTTAAGATTTTGAGTGTGTCTTAAAGAAGGGTTGATAATTCTCCTCACCTCACTCGAACCATGAAGAAGCCTTGACTCTTTTCAAGATACCTGCAGGAATATGGATTTGTACTGGTGCATAGACATGACTCAGGGGAACGAGGGAAGGGCACAGGGCAATATTTTTACCTTGTCCCTGTTCCAGAGGAAGATAGATGTTTGTCCTCACTAAAGAGAAATAAAGAATACAGATTCATTTTTCATAGGTCTCTTCATTTATGGACAGAAACTTTCCAGGAAATATGCAACACTTTCTGACCTGCTATGGTAGGCAGCAAGTCTAAGAACTGACTTATAATAGGAAAGAACACAGCTCTATCCATATGTGCTTTGCAGAAAAGCTGGGTCTGAGTGAGAGGTGGACAGAGACCAATAGGTTGAGGGCAAAGTTGGGTACTCTGTTACTTCTGAGCTCTTCTCCAATTCTGTATCCACATTGGACAACTGGATGGATGGGATAGCATTTTGTTCCAAAGTCCTGACCCACTCCTTCCTCAGTTTTAGGCAGTAACAATTAAAGGTAATATTTACGAAGCATGTGCTGTGCACTAGAGCCTCTGTGATCATTTTACATACCATATCTCATCTAACCTCTACAGAAGCCTATATATTAAATAATGATAGTAATTATTATCATCAGCTTTGTTTGTTTGTTTGTTTGGGGGGGGGTCTTGCTCTGTTGCCCAGGCTGAAGTGCATTGGCATAATCATAGCTTGCTGCAGCCCCTAACTTCTGAGCTCAAGCAGTCCTCTGTATCAGCCTCCCAAGTAGCTGGGACTACAGGTGTGCATCACCATGCCCAGCTAATTTTTGTATTTTTTGTAGAGATGGGGTCTCACTATGATGCCCAGGCTGCTCTTGAACTCCTGGGGCTCAGGTGATCCTCCAATCTGAGCATCCCGAAGTGCTAGGATTACAGGCATCAGCCACTGCATTCAGCTTATTATTCGGATTGAGGACATGTGAAGATTGAGGCAAAAAGAGGTTAAGTAACTTGCCCAAAGTTTGAGAGTTATTAAAGGACTAGTGATTTAAATCCAGGAATTCGAACTCCAAGACCATAAAACAACATTACCACCCTCCTTTCCTCAGTTTTTCTTCTTAGTTCATTTTCTGCTATTATAACTGAATATCACAGACTTTGTGATTCATGAAGAACAGAAGTTTCTTTGGCTCCATAGTTTTGGAGGCTGGGAAGTCCAAGAGTGCAGCATCAGCATCTGACAAGGATCAGCCCATGGTGGAAGATGGAAGGCCGAAGCGATCACGTGAGACAGTCACCAGGGGCTGGAGTAACTCGATTTTTATTTTGAGACAGGGTCCTGCGCTGTCACCCAGGCTGGAGTGCAGTGGGATAATCACAACTCGCTGCAGCCCTCATGCCCTGAACTCAAGTGATCCTCCTGCTTCAGTTTCCCAAAAGCTGGGACCACAGGTGTGCATCGCCACACCTGGCTAATTTTAAAGAATATTTTGCAGAGAAGAGGTTTCACTGTGTCGCCCAGACAAGTCTCAAACAATCCTCCCGCCTCGGCCTTTCAGTGTGCTGGAATGAGCCACCACGCCTGGCCCAGATTCACTTTATAACAACCCACTCTCGAGATAATTAACCCACTCCCATGATAACAACATTAATCCATTTATGAAGGCTCTTCCCTCATGACACAATCTCCTCTTATTAAGTTCTACTGTTCAACACTGTTGCGTTAGGGATTAAGTTTCCAACACACAAACTTTTCAGGAACACATTGAAATTACAGCGCCTTTCTTTAAAATTTGGCTTCAGGGAAGAATGCTGATTCACTAAACACGATTATTTTTCATAAACAGGTACATGGGCCCTTTGTATTCTGAAGGAATGTGCAGCCATCAGAGTGCTGTAGAAATCACACACAATATACAAGGCATAAAAACCCAAGAAATTCCCAGGAGAAGAGTTCCTGTGCTTCATGAAATGTAAATGAATTTCTGTCTTTCTTCCTCCAACTCCATCTTTGACTCCCAGTCTCAGATACCTTAGCAAACTCCTCTCACCCCACCCCCTTCTCCTGTCATGCAGCCTCTATTTTAATCTTCAAGTTGTGGAGTGAACTCACCTCACCCATAAAGCATGTATATACACAGACATACACACCAGGAGACACACCACCCCAGGGCCTGCACCTGCAGAGCAGATGTCTTGACTGGGTGATGGCCAAGGGGTGGCCAGGGCATGGCAGGAACAGCATGGGTATGAGACCAGAGGGGCATCATCCCCGCCCTGCAGAGCAGCAGGGTCACCCCAGCTGGTGCCCACTTCTAGGGTACTCCTCTCTAGTGAATCTGGGACTCTAAGGATCTGGAGTAACAATGAGAATCTTGATAGGTCTACATAGCTTGAATCTTAGAATTCTGTGCTTCTTTTCTGACTGATTACTGATTTTCATTTTTGTAGTGAGTTGAACGTATGGCAGTTTCCAACAATAGGCAGGCTAAGATGATGATGCACCAGTTAGACACATTGTGAAATTTACTACATTTCTGAAACTTTTTCAAGAAAACATTATTTGAAATAATGGCCACAATGGCTCAGAGAGTCTACAAATGTTAACGTCATTCCGTTCTTAAAATAACACTACAAGGCTGATGACAATATTTGTATTTCACAGGTGAAGAAATTAAAACTCAAAGAAGTTAAAATATCTTGTCTCAGTGCACTAAAATAGAAGGTGGTAGAGGTAAAGTTACAATTTAGAGGCATTTTACTCCAAAGCTTGTGTTCTTTTCACTCTGTCACACTGAGAATTTAGAAGGGTAAACTTTATACAATATATCTTGTACTACAAAGGGATTGACATTAGGGTTGCTGGCATTGAGAAGACACTTGTGAGTTGCCTTTTGTGGAGATGTTGAATATAAATGAGTTAGAAGGTGGGAAAGCATGTGGTTAACGTCCAACACACAGTAGATCCTCAATGGTTTTTACGGGCATCTATGATCAACATCAATAAATATTCTCATAGGTGTGTCATGAGATGGCTCCATAAAACATCTAATGGCCCAGAACTAGCCCAGGAATGTGGAACTGCATAATAATTAGAAAAATATGGGCACTGGAAATATGTAGATTATTTTTCTTATCTCCATGGGAAAGTAGCTCAGACCTTTAAAGACACAGTTCTTCCTGATGCCTCCTTTCTTAATGATGCAAAAGATGAAACTGCTGGAAATGGAAATGTTCACTTTAAAAAGGATACTCCATAGTTGGTGTATTTATTAAATGTAGCATTTCTGTAAAACCAAATAAAAAGTACATATGTATGTATAAATTCCTTGCTCTTTTCTGTGTGTGCAACTGTCTGTATGCGTGTGTGTCTGCATTTACACATACGCACACTAGCTAGAAATAGGAATTACCAGGCCAACACTAAAGAAAAAAATGAAAGAAAATGGGAACTACGGAAGAGTAATTTGCTTTTGCTCTAAAGATAAAATCAACATAATCTGGCTTTCCTTTTGGTCACCTTGCTTGGTGAGGACAGAAGTCAGAGCCTAGTCCCCTGACGGTGTGTAAAATTGAATCCTACACCACCCTGGAGTCATGTGGACTCACTCTCAGGGAGGCTGAGCCAAGAAAAACCAACTGCACAGGCTTGTGGCCGTGCTCCAGACTCTCCTAACTGCACAGGCTTGCGGCCGTGCTCCAGACTCTCCCAGCCGCACAGCCTTGCTGCCGTGCTCCAGACTCTCCTAACTGCACAGGTTTGCGGCCGTGCTCCAGACTCTCCCAGCTGTGGACTCTGTCAAAAGTGGTCCTGCAAGAGGAGACTCTCTGGGTCCTGCCAGAAGCAGAAACAAATTGTCCCTGGTGGTAGGCACTTGTGTCCCAGGCAAGTTGTTCCCACAAGTGCGTTTTCAGGTCAGTGACCCCTCACTGTCCTCTTCGTGGCTGAGGTGCGTCTCACCTCTGAAATGTGGTAATAGGCTTTTCTATTACAGACTTTTCTATTACCCCATTTAAGAGGTGAGAGACCTCAGTCGAGGTGTCGGAGCTGCAGTGAGCCAGGTTGTCCTGACCTCCAGCAGAGTTTGTGCATCTTTCCTCGGTTCCCATCATGTCTGGTTTGCTTTATTTATCATTTTATTTTTGTTATCTGATATGCTGGTTCAGCCAGGAGACTGTGGGCTCCTCAAAGGTAGAGACCATGCCTTCTTCATGTTGGTGTTCCCTGCAGCCAGCACGGAGGTCAATACGAGCTTACGAGGGAATGGATAAGCCCTTCCAGAGTGTCTGGGTGGGGAGTGGTCATGTGTGTGAATAGGCAGGTAACTTCTGAGATGTGTGGTCACACCCACCTCGACCTGGCCTTTCCAGAGCCTGCTTGACTTATCCCCAGGACCTAAGTCCCCAGTCATGGGGATGAGGCCAATCATGCCTTCAGGAAGTCTGTTCAGAAGCAGCTTATTCTGAACTTCTGTTCAGAAGCAGCTTATTCTGAAGAGCTTTTGCAATATGCACGGAGGAACGTGAGGATCCAGTGAGACAAGGAAGAGAAGGATGAGGAAAAGAGAAGGACACAGTGGAACCAAGGCGCACCAGCTGTCACAGACACAAGAATGGGCTCTGTGTACTCCTGTTCTGGGTCCTGTCCTGCCACACACTAGTCACCTGGTTCAATTCACTTAACTTCTCTGAACCTTTTCCTCACCTGTTACAATGCTTAGGGAGCAGTTATGAATATTTACCATTGCGTATGGCTGCTTTTTAAATGAAACAATTGATTTTAGATTTCTCCATAATTCAAAAAGAGCATGTGAAGTAGATTTTACCTTGCAGTTTTTTTGTTTGTTTGTTTGTTTGAGATGAAGTCTTGCTCTGTTGCCCAAGCTGGAGTGCGGTGGTGTGATCTTGGCTCACTGCAACTTCTGCCTCCCGCATTCAAGCAATTCTCCTGCCTCAGCCTTCCTAGTACCTGGGACTACAGGTGTCCACACCTGTACCTGGCTAATTTTTGTATTTTTAGTAGAGATGGGTTTTCACCATATTGGCCAGGCTGGTCTCAAATTCCTGACTTCAGTTGATCCGTTCACCTCAGCCTCCCAAAGTGCTAAGATTATAGGTGTGAGCCACCGCGCCTGACCTACCTTTAGTTATCATTACTAGTAGTATTTAAAAGGAGACCTGGAGAGCAAAGGATGCACAAAACGAAGAGAGGTTGAAGACAGAGGACTTTGTTCCTCTTATAGGAAGCAGATTCTCAAATATGAATGCACAGAAGCCCTCCCTATGTGGAATTTAGGTTCAAAAGTAGAGGGAAAATACACATACTGGTTGAGAACTAAGGATCTTAAGTAAGATTGGGTTAAAATCTGAGCAAGAGTTAGTGTGATTTTAGGCCAGTTAGTTAACCCTAGGAGGCTCACTATCCTTAGCTATAAAATTCTTAGATTATGAATGAGAATTAATCATTCTTCCAATATAGTTAATATGCATTAACTATTTGTTACATGCCAGATGTTGCTGTTGGCATGAGTATGCGAACAGTGACCAAGACTCACAGGACCCCTGACTTCAAGTTGCTTCCATCCTAACAGGAAAGGAAAAACAATAAACAAATGAATATATAATGTAGTATCAGGCAGTAAAACAGTCTAGGAAGAAAAATAAAACAGGGTAGGGTGAGGAGTTGGGCAATGCAGTCTCTGAGACAGGGTGGCCAGAGGACTTGGCACTGCAACAGGCTCAACGAACAGTAGACAGTATTTAGTTGGCATTTTCCAGTCTGAGAAATCCACAGAAGCCAAGCCCATGAGTCCTCTCTGATGCTCCCAGAGTAATTAGACTGGATTTACACAATAAAAGAAATCTCCACAGGATAAACACATAAATGGGGAAAATTTATTTCTTTATTTTACAGGAATATATTGAGTGTCATCCTCTGCTTGGCTCTGAGCACATCAAAGCAAACGAGGCAAAGTGCCCAGGTTAATAGGTTAAGACGAACAGGTCTCCCAGCAGAACATCCATGTGAGCTGAGCATGAGCACTGGCCATGAAGATCTCTGAGAATATTACTCACCGCCCGCATTTCTCAGCTCTTCGGTGCTGCACATATTATCCTGCCCCCTCTTTTTTTCCCTGGTGGCTCAGCCCGCTCCAGCACCCATTTGTTTCACACAGCAGACATGCTAAATCAGGCCATGCACTGCCATCAGCTGGGTGGAGATCTGTACACAGATGACAAAGAACCATATCTGATCATGGCATTTTCCCAGCCAACTTCTGTCTGAAGACCCGGTTTAGATTCCCTGTCCTCCTCGAGCACTGGCTCCAATCCAGGAGCTATTATCTACGTGCCCCACTTCTTATGCTCCATCATGGGATGCAAGTGGCTATCTCTAAAAGTACTGTCCCATTGCTAGTATCCTGGGGAGACACTTGCTCTGAACTTTGAAGAAGATTCAAAGAATGGGAATTACAGAGTATTAGAGGTAGAAAAGGCTCTTAGAAAATGTCACATCCAACTTCCCTATTTTACAGAGGAAGAAACTGAGGCTTGAATAGGTGAAATGGCTTATTTAATGTTACAAAAAGAATCTCTGGCAGATCTGGGATAAGAAAGGAGGTAGGAGAAGCTGGGAGACCACAGTCATGTGTAATGTCAGGCTACACATTTTCATAACTTTGTCTGTAATGAAAACCTCTCATTACATTTTACCATAGAACAAAAAATGCTAACCCATAAAAATCTCCTTAATATTTGTCATCTAACATGATTTTCACCCTCAGCCTCTAAGTTGCCTTTCATATTTACTGTCAGAGTCCCTCCAACCAGGAATAGGAAAATGGGTTAACATATTGTGCACCTACTATGTGGCAGGCATTATCTTAGGTAGTTTTATGAGACACAATCTCTCTGAGCAGAGAGACCACTAACTTGTCTGGAGTCATATGGTCAGTGACTGCATGTGTCTGACTCAAAATTCCAGATCTTACAACAGCACTGGCGTTCTCCCATAACCTGTTGGCTAATTCAGGTCATTGTTTCCATTGCTCAGTTAAGGAGAACATCACATGCAGAGTGACTAACATAGTGCCTGGCACACATAGTAGGCCCTCAATAAATAAAGGGCAATTCTCTATCCTTTCCTTTAGGTGTCAAGAAAAAATAGCTTTGAGTCATTTTTCTTATGGGTATTTACTAACATTGGCTGTACATTCATAATATATGTGTGATATCTGTGCAAGACACAAAAATTTAGATGTATATGACTATATTTTATTTATTAATTTGGGGAAATATTACAAAGTCTCTCTGCAGGTATTAGCCTTACTTGTCGGGAAATTTGGCAGAGCTATTTTCCTGCAACAGAAATCATCGTGAAAACTATCTAACCCAGGCAAGCGGGGTTAGGATTCTACTCAGTAGACTTTTCTACCCCAGAAAAATTGTGGAAAAGCAGATTCATAATCGGCCCCAGGATAGCAGCATCTCAGCCTGTTCAAGGAATCTCTGTCCAGTTTCCCAGGGGTTTTGCTCCATGTTTTGGACTTGTCATTCTCTCTAACTCATTTATAGCTAAATCTCCATGATATTGTAGAGGTATCAAGAGCCAGGAAATTTGGAACTTACGTTAGAAACAGTGCATCAAGATTTTTTAAGTTGGCCTGGCGCGGTGGCTCAAGCCTGTAATCCCAGTACTTTGGGAGGCAGAGGTAGGTGGATCACGAGGTCAGGAGATCAGACCATTCTGGGCAACATGATGAAACCCCGTCTCTACTAAAAAATACAAAAAATTAGCCGGGCGTGGTAACACACACCTGTAGTTCCAGCTACTTGAGAGGCTGAGGCTGCGAATTGCTTGAACATGGGGGGCGGGGGTTGCAGTGAGCCGAGATCATGCCACTGCACTCCAGCCTGGGTGACACAGCGAGACTACATCTCAAAAAAAAAAAAAAAAAGATTTTTTAAGTTATCAAAAACAGAATATGGTAGAACTTTTGGTTAAATAAAAAATATCTTTAAAGAAGGCCACATTTGTAACTCATCAGTTTAAAAATGAGACCTTAGAGTCCCTGTACCAGGAGCAAAGATGACCTGATGCTGGTGCTGAAAGGTACCCTAGTCATCTTATAGCCCAAGCTGCAGACCTAGAGAGGGGAGTTAGGCATGGCAGGGCTAGGAGAGAGCCAGGTACACTCATGCTGTTGGGCAATTGTCTTACATTCTCCTTTGTATGCCCTAAAAGTATGTTTTATTTTTTTTCTGCAGAGAAAATTAAACTTTAAAAGGCACAAATCACGTGGCCTGCTTTCGACCTGGCAGTGGCTGCTGAGATGCCCCCACTGAGGCTTCCCTTTGCCCCCAGGCCCTTCTGCCCATTTCTGCTTCAATCCTCGCTCGCTCTCTATCAGTCCCTTGCACTGCCTGTTCTCCTCCCCTCCCCCTCCCCAAGAGAGCCCTGCCTGTGCTCTTGCTTCTGAATGGAAAAGTCTTCCCTCACTGCTTTCTTATTAACTCCTACCTTGGGGTCAAGCTGCACTTTCTCAGGGATGTCTTTTCTCATCTTCCTGACCATGTAAAATTTGCATATGACAGAGTACTGGAAACCTTTCCTTTATAACTCTGGTCCTAGATGCAACTTTCATTTGTTTATTGGATTACTTGATTTTTAAAATTTCCCTCTCTGCTGTAAACTCCAAAACAGTAGAGATTGTGCCTGGAATGACATAGACGTTCAATAACTACTTATTAGATGAATGAATGATAGTCTGATGAGAAAGTTGTTACAGACCTTTCCCACTGGCCAGGTTACTGAGGGCTTCTCAAGCACTGGCCTCAGGCCGCTCAGTGTCCTCTGGGCTGGGTAAGAGCAAGGTTGCACTGCTGCATGTTGGAGTCCCTGGAAGGTGCTCTCAGAACTCACGTGGATGCCTGGAAGACCTAGACCCCTGGGCGGACGCTTCTCTTTACATTGTCTTTTCTACATATCCACCTATAACACACAATCAGGGCTCCTGTGAAGGTTTGGGGTTACATAAAGCTATTTCTGCTCTAATCCATCTCATATTTCCAAATTCAGTCTCCTAGTTCGTGGTAATCAGGGACTTCATTTGTTTTCAATATGACATTAGATTTCTGGGGTCCAGATGGTAGTCATACGTGTGTGTTCATTGAGTAACACACTTCTAATTTGCATACTTTTCTAGAATTGTGTTTCATTTCAACAGAAAATTTGAAAACATTTGAAAAAGGCCTTAATAGCAACTAATATAGTAATAATAAGAGACAGAGAGAAAAACAGAAGAGAAAGAGAGAAATCAAAAAGGGCAATCATAAGGGGGTGGTTAGAAAAGTCACTGAGCAGCCACACTAAGGAAATATTAAAAACCAAACAGCAAAAGGAAATAAGATACAACTGTATAAGCTAACCACAATTTATGTTCAATATTCACATATTAAATGAAAACAACTAGTCACAGAGCAACATACATTATGACCCTATATAATAAAAGAGAAAAGTCTAAGATATGCAATCAATTGATATTTATTAATGTGTAGGTGTTTACTTCTTGGCTTTTTCTTCCACTCATATGCCCTATTAAAGAAAATTATATTTTTGCCCTTTGACCTTTATAATTCTGATACTGAACTGTATGTGTTCTGCCTGTGCACAGTAAGCCAGGGCAGCCAACAGATCTCAAATCCACCTTTCCAAAGACATGGTTTCGGGAACATATATATGGGAGCAAGGTAGTTCAGGACCTGGGGAAGTGCGGTGGAAGGAGCAGTGAGGTGAGTCGCATTCTGCACATGCATAGTCAAGCTTCAGGCTCTTATAAGAAGCCTGTTCAGAAAATGGTGACATTAGCATGATCTGAGGGAGGAGTTTTTGGCCCTCTGACATCAAAAGGTCACCTCTCAGGCATTCATGCAGGTCCAGTTGAAGTGTCAGTGGTTTCAGTTTGAACTAGAAAAGAGCCAACACCAAGTTCTTAAAAAACAATAAGCAGCCATCAGCATGGTCACCTATGTGTCATGGATGTTCTCTAAAAAGCTAGCAGATTGCTTAGCTATGTGACTTTTTGCTATATAGGTTTTAAGATTAACTAGAAGTAAGTGCAAGGAAGCAAGAAAGGAAGGTTCAGTTTAGTGAGCTTCGTCAGGTTAGCTCTTGATTTCAACTACGTTCTTCCCTCCCACACAAACTCAATAGAATGTGCTAGAGAGAGCATTAGGACGGCTGGAGAAAAGAGGAGAGGTTTTATTCCTAGGTTAATTCCTGTGGAACAGAGAACACTAACACTGGGTAGGTATAGAAACATTAACCAGGGAGACAGAAAAAAACTCAAACCATCTACCTAATCAGGACCAGAACCAGGGGAGGTTGAGGAGGAAAGGAGAAGGAGCAAGGAGAGAAAGAGACCAAAGAAGCCACAATGTCTGGATGTTAGGAGCATTTCGGGGAGTTTAGTGAGAGGCTGGTGAACAGCTATGGAACATGGAGGAATTGAAAGGAATAGAAACGGGGTTTTTAGAAGTATGTATTGGGTTTTAAAGAGGATTTCCTACAATATTTTTTGATACAACAGCATTGGGCTGGGCTTTATGGATACCATTCTCTGAAGAGACTAGACCACAGACAGCTTCTGCACTCCACCCTCCTTGATTGCAGGACTCACTTGGTGGTACAGGAGGAAAGCGTGGTACTGGCCAAGACAGTTCCATCCTGAGTGGGTTTCCAGTGACTGGGCTGCAAGCTTAGGGCATTTGGATGAAGGGATGGAGGACTGTTTGTGGAGCTACAAGTGTTTGGACATTCAAAGGCAGCAGAGCAGTCAAGATGACCTTCCGCTAGTGTCCAGCGTTGATCCACAGAAATCGGTTAGAAATAAACACATGATTCCCTGCTCTTTTTGATTCATTCCTTTATGCATCACCAAACATATTGTCTCCTATGCACTGGGCCTTGTAGGGTTGTTTTGAAGACTTGTTACTCCTCTATTTTTTAATGTGTGAATTTTGGAGTCTCTAGTTACGGAAGTCCACCCCAAATTCTCTGCTAGCTAAGCAATGGAGAAGAAAGTGCTAACGAGGTTGAGCGACTGCCCTGGGGGCCCAGAAGCCCCTCACACAAGATTCGCCTGCCTTTGGAGATGGCTCACTTGCTACCAGGACTGACATGGTGAATAGCTAACTTCAGGGTGGTCCTAGCCTCTTCCCTCAGGCCTTCACCCTATCGTTTTAAGAGGGCAAGCCTATCAGATGAGAAAATGCCCTCTGCACAGTCGTGGAGACAAGGTCCAGTGATGCTCCTGAGCAGATGTGATTTCACAATCCCTTCAACACCGAGGAAGACCAAGGCCTGATCATGGCCAGCCCCTCTCTGAGACTCATCAAAGGGCAGCCCAGAGGCAGCCCTCAACCCCCAAGTCTCCATTATCCAATGCTGCTCACTTGCACGGGAAAGTTTATTCATGGCATTCTAGAAGGCATGGGGCTCCCGGGCTGGGATCTCACCAGCTCAGACAGCTTGTTCATGTTCCTGCAGATCTTTCCTCTGGCTGAGAAACAAGAGTAAGAAGAGAGAGGCAGAAGAGTGCCTGATAGAAATGCGCAAATATGGACCAAACTAACAGATACACATACCGTGGATTGCATTCAGAGCTTTATTCTTGCCAAAGTTTGGGGGCTGCGCTAACTCTGGCAGGCTGCCTTGGTGGAGAAGCGAAGCACAGCGGCAAGGTGATGAGGTTCTACCTCCCTGGCAATAACAGAGAGGGGGTCAGAAGCTGGTGCATGTTCCAGCAGGGATGGCGGGGCAGTGCACTCTGGAGTTGGACTGTTGTGTGTTTAGCAGGAGCAGTCATCCTCATGGTCACAGCATGCAGGACCTCGGGACCTCATGGGAATAATTCCCAAACAGCCGCACCCAGAGCCACAGCATCCGGAGCTATCGCAGCCGCAGCCGCAGCCACAGCCCCCAGAACCGCAGCCTCCAGAGCTTCCCGAGTTCTCACAGCAGCCAGACGACCCTGTGTGGCAGTCCTGGGGTCGCTGAATCCAGCGTCTCAGGGGACTCACCCCGAACGTCCGGGGAGCCAGACAGCAGTAGCTGGTGGAACAGGGAGCAGAGCATGGATCAGGGACACAGTACCCAGAGGTCGCGCCACTTGCAGGAGCTTGAACATAATAACTCTGACAAGGAGAAGCATGCTGGACATAGCGCGTCTGGGTCTGGCAGGGAGCTGGACATTTGATGTAGGTTGTCTGGCAGGGAGCTGGGCACTTGACAGAAGTTTGGCAGGGAGCTGGGCATTTCACATAGGTCGTCTGACAGGGAGCTGGCCACTTCACATAGGTTTGGCAGGGAGTTGGGCATTTCACATAGGTTGTCTGACAGGGAGCTGGACATTTCACATAGGTTGTCTGGCAGGGAGCTGGACACTTCACATAGGTTGTCTGGCAGGGAGCTGGACACTTCACGTAGGTTTGAGTCTGGCAGGGAGTTGGGCACTTCACGTAGGTTTGAGTCTGGCATGGAACTTGGCACTTCACGTAGGTCTGAGTGGGGCATGGAGCAGGGCCTGTCACGCAGACAGTTTTGGTTTGGCATGGAGCTGGGCATTTCACAGAGGCACCATTGGTACCCTGCCCAGCCCCCAGTCCTGAACCTTTCACACAAGATGGAGGGAACTGTGGCTGCTTCTGCTGGTCACACATTGTTCTGTGGCTTTGCGAAATCTGAAAACAAAGATTTCATTAGAATTGTAAAACTAGGAGGGTTTCCAGGGAAACCTTCGGCATCCTGTTTGGACACAGTAATTTGCAAGTAGGGCTTTCTTGAGACCGTCTCAGACATCCAGAGGCGGTACACTTGGCAGGAGGTGGATTCAGAGCCAGGGACTCTGGGCTCAGCTCCGGCGCCTGTACCTGACTATGTGACCTGGTACAAGTCACCACTCACCTCTGGTTCTCAGTCTCCGCAGTGGGAAACGGAGGCTTGAAACGATGCTGCCTGTGTTTCTACCGAACTCTCCAGGCTTCCTCTTATCTTACTTCAGTGTCTGCATTGTAAATTACCCTTTGGAAATGGCTACTCACAGATGATTGCCCCCTGCCACAAATTCTCTCCAGGGTGGCTTCCCTTTTTCCTCCCTCCCAGACAAGGGGTACCCAGGAAAGGCACTTTTATGTCAATGGACCATGAGCCAACATGAGCCTAAGCTGTGCCTGGCAGGGAGCAAAGAACAAGGCTAAATTTGAGCAGGTTTCCACCATGTGCTCCTCAAACCAACTGGACTGTCACTTGGCCTCATTAGCACATGGACTCAAGAGAGGACTGCACAACTACACTCAGATCAGGGAACGGGGAGCCAGTTCTCCAGCGTCTCTTCTTACACAGGAGTATCAGCTCAGCTTGCCCCTCCTCCTCCCCTCTCACACCCCAGGCTCCAGGTTTCCCACCAGCATTGCCTTCAGCCTCCTCCCGCTGATGTCCTCCGCGTCTGGTCCTCACTCACCATTCATCCCACAGCTCTCATCTCACCCCAGCTTCACCAAGGCTGTGTTTCTCGCCATGTACTTATCCAGTTTAGAGACTTACCCTCTTTGCTGATAGGAGCAAGACTGAAAGAAGCCAGTGATCTGAAAAACTGGCAGGTGGGGAGACCTTTTATAGGGCGGCAATGAGGCAATTTAATGGCATCTAAATGAAGCACCAGAGATGACAAGGAGGAGGGCTGGTGTTGCATTGGCAAGATTCCTCCCCAGTCTGCCTGGCTCCTCGTCAGAGGCAGGGCGTGTTTGAGCTTGACACTGGGTTTTCCCAAACACTAGCTAAATTATTCCTGTTCCCTTCTTCAGGAAACAAGTCAGTCTCCTTTACCTAGAAGTTATGAGGGATGTCTATGTGATCTGTCTCTAATGAAGCTGTTTCTAGGTCACTTGAGTCTTCAAGGACTTATCCAAGGTATAGATTCTCATTTTTTCATACACTGGCTTTTGGCACAGTGTATGAAAAATTGAGAATCTACCTGTAGATTCGCTTCACTTCACTCAGCCTGAGTGTTCTCTCTGTGGGCTTCCATGGTGGCTTCTGCTGATCTAGGTTGCTGAGCAGAATTTGGCCCCGTGGTCTCTGCCCCAATATCACAGCAGGACCTCAAATAATTGGTTTGTTTCATGAAACATCAGGTTTTTCTAGGTTCATTTGGAAACTGGGTGGGTGCTTGATGATCTCAGACTCCAGGCTGGGGTCTAGACTGCTGCGCCTCAGCCTTCTCATGCCCCGTAGGCTCCCCCTATTCTTACCTTTCAGGACCTCACTCCCAGGCTTCAATTCCAAAGAATCCTGAGCAGGGAGAATTCCAGTCAGATGAATTCTGTGTGATAGCAATAATCATAATAAGAGAATCTAAAGTTTATTTGAACACATTATATGTACCAAACAATTCATGAGTCAGTACATTTACAGATGGACACAGCTGAGGCCCTGAAGGATGGAGGGAGTTACCCCTCAACACAAAGCAGGAAGTAAGGAAGCCAGGCTTCAGATGCAGGCAGTCTGCTTTCATAGGTCACAGTCTCTTTCGCTACAGTATGCTGCCTTTTATTTCTGAACATAGCATTGTCCTTGAATCCCTGCTTCTTTTCTTTTCTGCAATGCAGAAGATGTAGAAAGAGAGGTGGGAATATTATCTATTGAGCACTTACTATGTGGTAAATACTGTTCTAGGCTCTTTGCCGGCATTATTTCTTTTGATTTTGAAATAACCCTACAAGATAGGCTTCATTAGCCCCAGTATCACATAAGAAGAAACTGAGATTCAGAGGTCTATTTTGCCAAGACCATCCCATCAGTAGGTAATGGAGTGACACTGGAACCCAAACCTATCCAGCTTCAGACTCCACGCTACTCCAACTGAGCTGTATTGGGTCTCCCTGAAGAAGGTTGTCTTAAATGTAAGCATAACATTGGTCCAAATGTCAATTCCTTACATAAGCCAGAGCAGTTTCCACCGTGGCCCCTATGGCGGCGCAGGTAAATGGTTCTACCGTATTATACATAATAGATCCCCACATTTCTCAGGATCCATAAGCTTTAAGGATTTCCTAAACAAAGAGGATGCAAAGACCCACTAATTCATAGACCCTCCCCCATGCCAAGCCAGGCCTTACAAAATCTTCCCCTGAACATGTTTAAAAATCTCCTTAACCCCACCTGCCAGCCACCCCAGCCTCTAGTAATCCACACTCTACTCTCCGTTTCTATGAGACCAACAGTTTTAGATTCCACATATAAATGAAATCATGCAGTATCTGTATCTATGCTTGGCTTATTTTGCTTAGTATAATATCTTTTAGGTTATTCACCTTCTCACAAATAACAGAATTTTCTTGTTTTTATTACTGAGTAGTATTCCTTGTGTGTATGTATAGCATTTTAAAACACCCATTTATTTTTTGATTTACTCTTAGCTTGATTCTGTATATTGGGTATTGTGAATAGTACTGCAATAAGCATGAGAATGCAGATATCTCTTCAACATTACTGGTTTCAATTTCTTTGGATATATGCCTACTGGTGTGATTGCTGGATTATACGCCAGTGCTATTTTTAATTTTTTGAAAACCTTCCATACTGCTTTCCACATGGCTGTACTAATTTGCATTCCCACCAATGGTGTGCTAGATTTTATTTTCTCCACATCCTTGCCTACATGCTATCTTTTGTCTTTCTAATTTGATGTAACATATTGACCTCCAGTTCCATCCATGTTGCTGGAAATGACAGAATTCCACTCCTTTTTATGGCTGGATAGTATTCCATTGTGTGTTCATAACCCATTTTCCTTATTTATTTATTCACTGATGGACACTTAGGTTGATTCTATAGCTTTTCTATTTATTGTAAATAGCACTGCAATAAATGTGGGGATACAGTTATCCCTTTGATACACTAATTTTCTTTCCTTTGGACAAATACCCAGTAGTGGGATTGCTGGATAATGTGGTAGTTCTATTTGCAGTTTCTTGAGACACCTCCATACTGTTTTCCATAACAGCTGCACTAACTTACATTCTCGCCAACAATATATAAGTTCCCCTTTTTTCTACATCTTTGTCGTCATTTTCGTTTGTTTGTTTTCTTGATAATAGCCATTCTTACAGGCTCCTACAACTACAGAATAGCATAGCCAGAAGCCTCATCCAGCCTCTGCTTTAGATTGAAAGAGAAAAGGCCTAGAGACTGCAGGGCGCTGTGGAATCACAGGGTGAGGCAGTGGCAGAATCAGGATGAGAGCTGTGGTTTTGATTTGCATTTCCCTGATGATTAGTAATATTGAGCATTTTTCCTAGACATGTTGACCATTTGTATGTCTTCTTTTGAGAAATGTATATTCAGATCCTCTGCCCATTTTTTAATTGTGTTCTTTCTATTGAGTTGAGTTCCTTACGCGTTTTGGTTATTACCTTCTTATCAGGTGTATAGTTTCCAAATGTTTTCTCATTTTGTAGGTTGTCGCTTCACTCCATTGTTTGTTTCCTTTTCTGTACAGAAGCATTTTAGCTTGATATAATCTTGTCTATTTTTGCTTTCGCTATGTTTTTGAAGTCAAATTCAAAAAGACACTGCCTGACCAATGTCATGGAGCTTTTCTCCTGTTTTTTTTTTTTTCCTAGTAGTTTCATAGTTTCAAATCTTAAATTTACATTTTTAATTTATTTTCAGTTGACCTTTGTATACAGTGTGAGATAAGCATTTCATTCTTCTTCATGAGAATACCTGGTTTTTTCAGTACCACTTATTCAAGAGACTTTCCTTTCCCTATTGTGTGTTCTTGGCACCTTTGTCAAAGACCAGTTGATAGCAAATATATGGATTAATTTCTGGGTTCTCTATTCTTTTTCATTGGTTTATGCATCTGTTTTTATGCCAGTACCATGCTGTTTGGGTTCCTATAGCTTTGTAGTATATTTTAAAGTCAGGTAGTGTGATGCCTCTCTGCTCCTGAACAATTCAGAAGAAGCAAGATGGGAGGCTCTGCCTCAGGCTTGGTGTCTTGGCTTGGTGTCCCCAGGCATGGTGTCCTGCTTCCTCCTGTCATTCCTGTCTCTGGGGGGCTTGTCATACTGCATAGCTTCTGCTATGAAGCCCACCAGTCCCTCTCACCAAGGGTAGGGATAAATGGGGAGGAATGTGGTTCCAGGCCATTCCACTTCTGCTCTCCTAAGTGTCCCACATCAGTGCATACCCAGACCTGACATTTTGTGGAGTAAAAGGAAAAGGAACAATCTTGTACTGGGGTCAAACACCGCACAGGAGAGCTCACCAAATCTGACTCTCACAGTGGTGTCCCAGACAAAAAATAACTTGCTCAAGCTCACACAGTTAGAAGTGGTAGAGCCAGAATTTGAACCTAGGTAAAAGAGACTTCAAATTATGTTTTTCTACCAAAACATGCTGCATCTGGTGTTGCAATCCATGATGCTTCAGGAACCATACCTTTCAGTCACTCAACATACAAGTAGTCATTAAGAAGCCTTTTGCATTATATGTAGACTGGGACAGCCCTACTTTACAGAGAAGAAAATACCTTAGAAGACCAGCCAACAAAACTGGAGACAGACATTTCACGGCACAAATAGTAAGACCTAGACTCTCATCCTGATTCTGCCACTGCTGATTCTGCCCTGTGATTCCACAGTGCCCTGCTATCTCTAGGCCTTTTCTCTTCCAATCTAAAGCAAAGAGGCTAGATGAGGCCCCTTCTGGCTATGATATTCTGTAGTTGTAGGAGCCTGTTCTGCAAGGGAAATGTATACTTCCACAACCTAGCTTTCCATGAAGTCATTCCCACAAGACTACGATTTTCAAGAACTGGTAGCTGTGGATATATTCACTGTGTATCATCACAGGACCTGGGAAACACTGACCAAACAAATAAATGAGTGAATGAATAAATGGGGATGCTTTCCATTGACAGCACAACCCATGCTGACCTCCTTCCTCCACGTGGTCAGTGCCGTCCTGCCATTAGCTAATCTGTGCGTCTCATGCCGTCTGTGAGCTCTGATTGGCTCACTTCCTGTTGTATGGATTCAAGCTCTCACTAATGGGTTTGACATCTGCAAGCAACGCTAACATACCTTGTGAGAGACACCTTATCTATGTGCCACCAAAACAGGTGAGTGGGTTGTGCCCCACCCATTGTATAGGCTGGGAAGGCAAGTCATGGAGAAGTCAGATGACTGGTGCAAGTGCCAGGATGACTCACAGGGTATCCCAAATGCTCCTAGAACCTCCCTTGCATGTATCTCATTGCATACAAGCTCATGCAATCATAGTCTTGTGGATTCATGGAAAACTAGTCCAGGGTAATAGGCAGAGAGAATCATCTCCAAGGCAGAAAGTACTAAAGCAGGTCATGGAGTCTGGCCCCTGCCAGAATGCAATTGAATACCTGTGTCATACAGCTTAATGGGCTGCTCTCCTTAGAAAGATCTGCTAATCTTTAAAAGTTCTCTGTAAGCTAGCTGCAGTGGCTCATGTAATTCTAGCTACTCCAGAGACTGAGGCAGGAGAATTGCTTGAGCCCATGAGTTCAAGACTGCAGTGAGCTATGATCATGCCACTGCACTGGAGACCCTGTCTCTAAAAAATAAAATAAAGTAAAATAAAATAAAATAAAATAAAATAAAAAGTCCTCTGTAGTGGCCCTGGTTAGCTTGTTTTGGGATTTACCATCAGGATAGTCAGGAACTGTATACTAGATTATCTCTCAGACCCCTTAAAGCACCCACATCCATAAATCCTAACTTTCACTATACATTTGAGGCTGGCCCCTTCATGTGTGAACCAGCCTCAGATTTTAACCCAGATCAGGGGATTAGAAGTGGAGGCGCCCAAAGAGACATGTTGCTGTCTGACATCACGTTCTGGGTCTCCTTTCATCCTAGAAACGTTTCCTGGTCAGGGACTGGGGATGATCTAAAGGACAAATCCAGGTCCCTCCCCTTCTGGGGACAAGAAGTAGGAAGAAATGAGAGGCCACACACTGAAGACAGGGAGGGCACAGGAATGTTGGTACTCATTGAGATATCTCTCTACTGTGTCTGACACCAGTGATCTCCACTCTTAGATTTTGTGTCTGCTTCAAGCTTAGCTTCAAGGCTTGCACCAGAGATATCCTGAACTAATATTCCTGTGATAATGAGGGGTTCCTCCTAGACTATCAGGAGAGTCTGTTGTAGAACCACAGAATGAAGGACAGGAGACAGCCCCTATATTGTAACTGAGGCCCACAGAGAAGGGAAGAAACTTGCTTGTGGTCACACAGCCACGTAGGAGCCGACTCTAGACAGGAATTTCTGAATCTCATCTAGGACGTATTCTATAACCACACGTGGACACTGAACTGACTTGCTAGGGAGTTCCTTCACCGGCCTCTTCCTTACCTCCATTCCCACTCACTACCTCTACCCAGACTACGACAAAAAAGCCAAGGAATGTCTTCTAAAGGGCATCTCTTATGGAACAAAGAGGGTTTTCACATATGGAGGGGAAAAGTCATCCAGTACTCCCACAGTGTGCACACATGTGGGTCATCCAAACATGAGAATGCAAGTCCCACCTAGCTCAGAGTCACATGGGTTGTGTTTGTGCTGGGGACAGGGCAAGACAGCACCGGAGTCCTCTTGATCACGGGGTCAGTGAACATCAATGTCCAGATACACGTCTTTCTCCTGGAATGGTCCGCTAGTGCTGGTTTCCTCAAACATCCACCAGCCTTTCCCTAACCCATTTATTCTCTGATAATACACACCAGGTAACCAGTCCCTTAGATTTACCTACAGCTTGGTGGAATTGTTTCATTGCATTTGATCTTATAACTACCTCCTGAATTTTCAATGGAAGTTGTCTCTTCATCTTTTCCTTTCAAGATGTAAAGGGATACGGAAAACTTTTGCAGATAGAACCCACTGGATTATGTCCTCTCTTGGACCCCTCTCAAATATTTCATCCATGCTCTCTGTGCAAAGGAGCTATTCTGATCTTTATTCCAACCTCTTCAAGACCTTCACCCAAAGAGCCAGCTGAACTTTGCATATCTCCTTTCAGACAGTCCCAGTCCTAGTTATAGCTCTGCCAATTCCTAGAGGTGTGACCTTAGATAGTGTGCTGTACATTCTGAAGCTGTTTTCTCAGCTATAAAGTGAAGACATTAATAGTCAGAGCACGACATTCCTCTGCTCAGAAATATTCAAATGACTTCTCATTCTGCTCATTTTAAGAGCTAAAGTCCTTACAAAGGCTTTGAAAAGGGATGCACAGACCGGACCCTACACCCTGTACTTCGCTGATCTCAGGTCCTAGCCTCTCCCCTCACTCTGACCCCACACCAGTCCCCTTGCAGCTGATCTGATGCTCAGGCACATTCCCACTGCAGGACCTTTACTGTTGCTTCTTCTCTACCCACAGTGTGCCCCAAGATCCCCACACGGCTGACTTGCTCACTCAAGTTTTTGCTCAAATGTGGCTTCCGTGAAGCCTTCACTGGTGACCCTATTTAACATTACAATCCACACCTATTTGCCCTCCCTGTCCCTCTTTCAAGCTTATTTCTCTCCTTAGAGTTTATCCTAATCTAGGACTTTATATATTTTGTGTATGCATGTATTTTTCATTTTGTCCCATCAGAATGTGAACTCTACTGGGTGAGAAGTTTCATTGTTTTTGTTCACTGCTCTGTCCACAGTGCCTTAGTATACATAGTACTTGGTACATTCAAAACATATTTGTTGGTTCCATGAATAATATACATTTTTCTTATTCATTTTGTTTGTCATCTGCCTTCTCAGAATAAGTTCAATGAGGAAGAAATTTGTGTCTGTTTTGTTCACAACTATATTCTCAAATCTTAAAACTGCACTTGATAGATAGTAGGCACTTAATAAATAACTTTAAAATATATGGTTCAAGCAAATGTACATGTGAGATAAAGCTTGTGCCTAACCTGAGTAAATGCCAACTGAATATTGGTTAGTTTGGCTGGTGTTGCTCGTTCTTATCCCCATCAACCATATGTAGTCATTACCATTGCATTTTGTCCTGGGTAGTGACCAGAGCAGCGGAACAGGGTGAGGAACAGGGCTCTTCCTTCACTTCAGATGGGCTGTGTCCCAGAAAGCCTGTGACCTGCCACACCAGCCCCTGGCTTCCAAAATCACTGGCCTCCACCCTTTCTCCCATCCCAGTACATCATTTTGGGGACTAGAAATGCATCGGTGTGCTGTATTCAGGAAACCCATCTCACGTGCAAGTACATACATAGGCTCAAAATAAAGGGATGGAGGAAGATTTACCCTTTCTTCCTTGTTCCCTTTCTTCCTGCCTGAAAAGCAGCCTAAAGAGCAGCCCTTAGAATTTCCTTTATTGAGGGCCTATTGATAGCAAACTCTCTGTTTTTGTTTGTTTGAAGGTGTCTGATTTTGTCATTGTTTTTAAAAGATAATATATAGATTCTGGTTGACAGTAATTTTCTTTCAACACATTGAAGATTTTAAACTTTTTCTGACTTCTGTAATTATGAAGTCTAACTGTTGTCTTGTTGAAAGTATGCTAATCTGTCTTATGTTTCTCTTATCTCTCAAACTTTTTTGTTTATGGTATTCTGTAGTTCAACTATATTATGTCCAAGTGTGAATCTCCTTATATTTATCCTTATTGGGATTGTTGGGCTTTTAAAATCTGTGGTTTGCCATTTCTAAAAAAATCCTCAGCTATTATCTCTTCAGTTATTACTTTTACCCCTCTCTTTCTCTCCTGACTGTCTGGAACTCCTATTAAATAATTGTTACATTTTTCACAAGACTGTCTTCATGTTTTATAACCTCTCGTTCACATTTTCCATCTCTTATGGCTACATTCTGGAAATTTTCTTGGATCTATCCATCTGAATTTATTCTCCAGTTGTGGTTATTCTGCCATTAAACTTGTCTATTGTATTTTTAATTTCAAATATTGCATCTTAAACTTCTAGTAGTTCTTTTGGGTCTTCTTCAAATCTTCTGGTCGTGTTTTATGTATATTTTCATTTTTTTCTTTTAATCTATTTAATAGGCCTATTGTATATTCTGTGTTTAGTAATTTCAATAGCTAAAGCTTTGCAGTCTGATTCTGTTACTTGTTGTTTATGCTGGTTCAACATATTATTTGTTCGTGCTATATTATTGCTATAGTTTGGTTTGTCCCTGCCAATATTCATGTTGAAATTTGATTCCCAATGTGGCAGTGTTGGGAGTGGGAGCCTAGTAGGAGTTGTTTGGGCCCTCATTAATAGATTATGGGGGTGGATTCCTCATTAATAGATTAATGCCCTCCTGCCGGGGCGAGTTTTTACTTTTGTGGGAATGAATTCTTTCAGAGAGAGCAAGTTGTTAAAGTCTGGCTTCTTCTCTTGCCATGGGGTCCCTTTGCAGGTATCCCCTCCCCTTCTGCTATCAGCCATAGTGGAAGTAGCCTAAGGCTCTTGCCGGATGTAGCTGTTCATACCTGGACTTTCCAGCCACCAGAATTGTGAGCCAAATAAACCTCTTTTCTTTCTACATTACCCAGTTTTAGGGATTCTGTTATAGTAACACAAAACTGGCTAGAACAATTATTTCCTTTTGCATTTTGTGATTTTGACCATGAGCTTATATTTCTTTAGAATTTGTTGATGAGAAGTCATTGAGACCTGTGTTGAAGATGGGTACTTCTAGAATAGATTTGCACTGGTTTCTGTCAGCTGCCTGGAAACTATAAATTAAGGTTTACTTTGAACTTAATTCTTGACTTGAATTTTTTGGACTCGACAGTGAATCTGAGCTGCAAGACTATGTGAGTTCTGACTATGTTATGAGTTCTCAGGGGAGATGTTTCTTCCACCATCCATTTAGAATCAAGTCTCAAGACAGGCAATTTTCCTTGCCATTCTCTAGGGCTTGGGGGAAAGGCAGCAAGTTCATTTGTAGTTCTTCCTTACACAAATGGTGTAGTCTTTTGTGAACAGGCCCAGCTCTAAGCAGAGGTGGAAGGGTCTACAATTAGACTTACTTTGTGTATACTTTGACAACTGTATTCACTTATTCACTTATGTGAATTCGGCAGATACTATCAAGGCAAAAGCCTCTCCAGGTTTCTGCTTATACTCAGAAGTAAGGAATACTCAGAGGTCAAGTATTAGATGCAAGTAGAAACCCAGAAGTCTGAAATCAGTTCCAACAGGCTAAAGTCAATGTATCAGCAGGGCTGGTTTCTCCCGGAGGCTGTAGAAGAGAATCCCTTTTCTGCCTGGGAGCTTCTGGAAGATTATTGCATTCCTTGGATTGTGATTTCTTCCTTATATCATGTCAACCTCTTGTTTCCACTGTTATATCTACTACTCCCTCTTCTGTAGTCAAATCTTCCTCTGTCTCCCTTTTATGAGGACACCTGAGATTATATTTAGGGTCTACCTGGATCTCCAGGATAATATCCTTATCTCAAGATGCCTTACTTGGCTGGGTGTGGTAGCTCATCCCTCTAATGCCAGCACTTTGGGAGGCCCAGGTGGGAGAATTGCTTGAGCTCAGGAGTTTGAGACCAGCCTGGACAGGGTATGAGACCTAACTCTACAAAAAATAATGAGACCATATCTTTACAAAAAATTAAAAAGTTAGCCAGATGTAGTGGTGCATGCCTCAGGAGACTGATGCAGGAGGATTGCTTCCGCCCAGGAAGTTGAGGCTGCAGTGAGCTATGTTTGCCCCACTGCATGCCCATCTCAATAATAATAATAATAATAATAATAATAATAATAACAACAACAACAATCCCTAACTTAATAACATCTGTAAAGTTTCTTTTGCCATGTGAGGTAACATCCACAGGTCCCAGGGATTAGAATCTGGATATGTTTGGGGGCCATTATTCAGCCTACCACAACATCCAATCTTCCACTGCAGACTCAAATTTTCAGTTTTATTCTCAACATCACACATTACCCAGGTGCTTTAAACTCACTTTTATCTAAAACTGAACTGTGTGCACCAGCTGTTAGTGACATCACCATCTTTCCAAGCAGCCAAATGCAAAGTCAGTATATACCGCTTCTCCTTTCACCCTTTGTATCCAACCAGCCACTGAGTTCTTGTCTAGTCTACCTCTAAAAGGTCTCAAATCCAGTCCTCTTCCTTATTTCCACTGCCACCGCTTTCCAGATCTTGCTAGCTACTGTAATTGTGACCTAACTGAATTTCTTACTTCTGTTTTTCTATGGCCATTAACCTGTTGCCTTCTCTCTCGCTTTTTTTTTTTTTTTTTGAGACATGGTCTCACGTTGTCACCCAGGCTGGAGTGCAGTGGCACAATCTCAGGTCACTGCAGCCTCGACCTCCTGAGTTTGAGCGATCCTCCCACCTTGGCCTACCAAGGGACTACAGGCACGAGCCACCATGTTCAGCTAATTTTTTTAATTATTATTTTTTGTAGAGACAAGGTTTTGCCATGTTGCTCAGGCTGGTCTTGAACTCCTGAGCTAAAGTGATCTGCCTGCCTTGACCTACTAAAGTGCCAGGATTACAGGCGTGAGCCACTGCACCTGGCCAAGTTATCTTTCTACAACCCAAATGACTAGGAACTCTCTTCTTAAAACTTCCTCAGTGGTTCTGCCTTTGTCTACTCCATAAAATCCAAAATCATTCAAGACCCCTTGCAATCTGGCCATAAAGTGAGAGACCAGTCTCATCTTGCTGTGCTCTACTGAATACTGTGTGTTCTAGGCAACCAAACTTTACTGTTTCCTGAAAAAGCCCCCTCAGGGCCTTTACAGCTCTTCAAGAAGCAGCTGAATGCTTAAGTTTTCTGAGAAATGTTGGGAGGCTTTGCCACACGGTTAGAATTAATGCTCTGTTTACACTTGAGATACTGATTCTATTATTTACTGGGGACCAACTATGTCTAGGACTACTCTATAGTAGGCATTGGGCATGAAATGGTGAACAGGCTGCAGACAGATCTTTTCTGCACAGAGCTCATAGTGTAGAGGGGGCTCCAGACAAGTGAACAAGCTGTTATAATAATCATGCAAGTGTTCTCACAGGAAAGCATTAGATGGTATAGGAAGAGTCAGGAGGGGCACCTAATCCACATACGCATGATCATCAAGAAGTAGCAGCTAATCTGAAACCAAGTGGCAAATAAGAATTGAGGGAAAAGAGGGCTGGAGAGAATGTTCCAGGACAAGGGACGATGTGTGTAAAAATCTAGATGTGAGGGAAAGCAGTGTACTCGCAGAACTGAAACATCAGCAAGGCTGGAATGGAGACAGTTGGGTGGGGAATGTCGAGAGATGAGGATGGTGAGGTGAACAGGGGCCAGAAATGAAGCAGGATTTTTTGCTTCTTAGTTCAGCTAAAACCAGATTCTTGTAACATGACCAGCAAAGATTAGGCACGTGGCCACATTGAAAGGCAAGGAGAGTGAAATTTATGAAAAGAAAGCTCTCAGTGAAGAAAGAAGGGGGCATAGTAACAGGCTCCCACCTCACAGACTGAATGCCAGGCCACAACACATGAGCTGAGGTGGGCAGGCTCCTCCCTGCTGCAGGAGGCATGAATTTCCTGTGGCTCCAGCCCAGTGTCTCCGTGTGCAGGTGGGTCCCCAGTCTGTTGCAGGCATCCACAGACAAGACTCCGGGCACATTCCCTCATCTGCACAAAAGCCTCTGACGTAAACACTTGTGGGGTGGTTTGGAGATTCTCCAGGGACCGCCCCTCCCCCCGCACCAACTCTTACCTGCTTCCTGCATCTATCAGAAGGCCATAGTCAGAAGCTGGGCATTCTAAGTGCAAAGGAGGGCCACTGAAGGGTTTTGAGGGGATGTGCCAGCTGAGATAGGGTGACAAAAAGAGAACGAGACGCTGGGGAGCTGGTTCCATTTTGGAATGTTGTACAGCAACGCGCACTGTGCCCTGCTTTCTACGCTGCTGGCTCACCTCTGACGTCAGTGCAGCTGTGGGGGACATGTCCCTGCACTCCAACACTATCACTTCTGCTTTTTTCCTCATAGCTTTCTCCAGAATTGGGAAATCCCTCAGCCTGGGAAAGGTATAGCTCAGATGTGCCTCAGCTACCATTTCCTGGTGGCAGCCCTCAGCCAATGGGTGCTGGGAATTGGTGGGCAATGCCCCAGCCTCCCAGCCCCGGGAGAGACAATTCTGAGGGACATGGATGATGAGGAGCAGTCTATGCCCACAGTGATTATCCGCTCAGCAATGCGCCCTTTACTGGCTTTTCCTCCTTCTCTGTCTCACTCAGGGGTAGGGGAATCCAAACTAAAGTGTCTGTAGGACTTCAAAGTAAAGATCCAGGTTAGACCTTCAGGAGAAGAGATTTGGAGTAGAAGTATCAACTTATGTTTTCTTCCTAATGGGAGCTGACAACATAGAAGTAGATGAAATTTTCCAGTGAGAGGAGAAAGGGGTCTATGAGGGACCTTGAGGAACAACAACATTTCCAGCACAGGCAGGAGAAGACACAAGGAGACAAATGACCAGAGCTAGAACAAAGAGAGTTTGCAACATGGAAGGACAGAGAGGAGGAAGTTTCAAGAAAGAGGGGGTGAATCTACCCTGGCAGCAGCCAGGGTGGGCGTCTGTCCCTGAGCAGCGCTGGTGCCAGAGCCGGTTCCCGGATCTTGCAGCTGAGGAGACCCTCCAGCATCCACAGCCCCCGCCAGTGCAGGGAGGCTGGATCCTGGTGGTGGACTCCAGGGATGTGACTACCTGATGGTGGCAGCAACAGCAGCAACATCTAAGCCCAGGGAGTGGGTGTCTTGGGGAGAGACCCCAGAGCAGCTGACGCAGCTGGGCTTCCTCCCAACTTCATCAGCCTTCGAGGCCGTGAGAATGCTTTATTTTTTACAGCCCCGCCCTGGCTCTGGGACACTGGGGATTGTCTCTGTGACCCCCTGCCCTGGGACACCCCATTTTCTGAGGCGCGGAGAGACATCCTCAGTAAGTTGCCCATGCTCTGCGCTGGCAGCCTCTCTTTTGCCCCCAGACATCCCTTGCTCCAGCTTCTGGCCCCAAATTTGTCCAAGGAGCCCCCCTATTCAAATCCCCTCCCTGCTGCCACATGGTCTTCCCTGCCCGCAGCTTGCTCTGCAAGCATGCAATGCCCAATATCTTCCAGTATCACTTATGGCCCCTTCAGTCTCAGCCCAACCATAAAGTTCAATGCAAAGGAAAAGTCTAGATTGGTTTCACAGTTCTTTCAACAAGCAGACTTAAAAGTTGATGGCAATGCATTCCTTCTCCTCAGAGTTGAAGGCAAGCTCTCCCTGAAATCTGGGTGACCCATCTCCTTTTCCCAAGACTGGGGAAGAGAAGTGGGAGTGGCAGCCAGTTCGGCAGGAAATTTGTTGGAAGGTGAAGAAACTCAGATGGGAAGGAAGAACTTCCACAGGAAGAGTCTGGGGGAGCATCCAGGGATAATCAACATTCCCTTTATGTGTGGGAAGCAATGCGACTTTACTGTTATTGACCCTTTACAATATCCCCGTAAATATGTGTTTAGGGTTTTCTTCTGATAAAGAAAGAAATTATTACTCAGCCAGTAAATGATACTTAAAATTAAAGAGAAAGAAGGAGAAGAAAAGAAGGAAGGGAGAGAGGAAGTAGGGGCAGATGAAAGAGAGGGAGGGAGAGAAAAAATTGTTATTCAGCCAGTTACAGATACTTAAAAAGAGAGAAAGAAGGGGCAAAAAGAAGGAAGGGAAGGAGGGCAAGTGAGAAGGGGAAAAGGAGAAAAAAAGAGAAAGAAGAAGGGAATGATTGCTTAAGCTTGTAATCCCAGCACTTTGGGAGGCCAAGGCGGGTGGATCGCTTGAGTCCAGGAGTTCAACACAAGCCCGGGCAACATAGTGAGATCCTGTCTCTACTGAAAATACAAAAATTAGCCCGGCATGCTGGCACACATCTGCAGTCCCAGCTACTTGGAGGCTGAGGCTGAGGTGGGAGGATCACTTGAGCCTGGGAGGCAGAGGTTGACATCGTACCACTGCACTCCAGCCAGGGTGACAGAGTGAGACCCCATCTCAAAAAAAGTGAGAGAGAGAAAGAAAGGAAGGAAGGAAGAAAGGGAATGATTGGTGCTGTCAAATGTTACTGAGAAGTAAAAGAAAGTGTAAAGATGTAGCCATCAGATATAGCAAATAAAGGTAGTTTATGACTTGGAGAAAAGGACTCTAAAAGAATGAAGTAGCAAAAGCTAGGTTACAGTGAGTGGCGTGTTTGGTGGGAAAAGAGTATAAAGAGAGTGAGTGACTATGAGAAACTCCTTTAGGAAGCTTGGTTTTAAGAGGTAAAAGAAAAAGAGATGGAGTTTGGCTGGGGCAGTCAGAGGAGCACTGTTTGAATGACAGGGTGCGTGTGTGTGAAAGTGGGAGAGGCTTGAGCCTGTTCTGACCATTTAGGCTCATAAATAGCAGTAGACAGAGAAAGAGGTTGAAGATAGAGGAGAGTGAGTAACGATAATGATTTCCTGAATGATTTCCTAATGATTTCCTGGAAAAGGCAGGAAAAGAGATGGATTCCAGGTAGATTAGATTGAGTCTGAAGAAGGGACTTGTCTTCCATTGAAACAATAAAGTGGCTACTTATTTTCAAGATGTTTAGGTGGTTAATTCCAAAGCATCACTGTGATACATGAAAGGAAGTGCTGGAAAGGGAAGTGTGGTCCCTTTAAATGATGCAGAAGGGAGGAGGCAGTGATCCCTGGCTATGGCTCCACCCTGGGCCTGTGCCCATGGACCAAGGTGAGGACAGGCATTTTTGTTTTCCCGCCCAAATGTTGCATTTCCCAAGACCACCCTGGCCTGCCATGCCCCCATCCTATGCCTATAAAAACCCCTGAGACCCTAGCAGGCAGACACACCGGCGGACGTCGAGAGGAGTGCATCAGCGGAGGAACCCAGGGGCAGCTAGACATAGAGAGGAATGCACCAGCAGCACTGGCATGTGGCAGGCCACCAACCACCTACCAGCAGAACTACATGGAGTTTGGCTGGGGCAGTCAGAGGAGCGCCCAGGCTGCTGAGCAGCCTGACTCCAGGGGAAAACTGTCTCCTTTCTAGCTCCACCATCTGCTGAGAGCCACTTCCACTCAATAAAACCTTGCACTCATTCTCCAAGCTTATACGTGATCCAATTCTTCTGGTATACCAAGGCAGAACCCCAGGATACAGAAAGCCCTCTGCCCTTGCTATAAGGCAGGGGTCTACCGGAGCTAACATAAGTGGCCTACGGATGGCTAAACTAAAAGAGCACCCTGTAACACACACCTACTGGGGCTTCAGGAGCTGTAAGCATTCACCCTAGACACTGTCTTGGGGCTCCCTGCCTGTCTGTACGCTTCCTTTGAGCTTTGAGCAGTGAGGCACTGAAGAAGCAAGCCACACCCCCATCGCTCACCCTGCAAGGGGGACAAGGGAACTTTTCCCACTTCAACTGTATACTTATACTTATCTTGCTCTAAATTTTAGGTCTTTATCTCTTAGACTTTAATGATATTTAAACATTTATAATACTTGATAACAAATATAATATGTCCATCAACGAATGTACTTGATGTTGCCATGATATGAAAATTGGAGTCCTTCAAATGTTATATGGGTATTTGCTTCATGGTCTGAAAAACATGTTTCTCAGGTAGGGAGATAAAAGGAAACATCATCAGTTTGGTAGTCTGGCATTACGTGACCTCTTCTGTCTTTTTAGGGGAAGTTGGCAAATTATTTTACTTTTCAATCTGTTTCTCATTTATAAACTGGGGCTAATATGATGAGTACTTAAGCTTTATTCCTAGGTGTCGGTCACAAGCTAAGCTTCTATAAGTTAAACCTTTATTATTTCTAAGGTTATAAGTGAAAATAGTATTCCTGGAAACCCATTTTACACTATAAAATACCAAAAATCAATCATGTAAAAACAAAGATGTGCTTTTACAATGATTTTCTAAGTTTAAAAAGAAAAAGTCAATGTTGTAAATGATCTTTTGGAAGATTCTTCTTTATCAACTAACTGGCTAATGCTTTTAAAAACACAAATCCAAAGAAATTCCAACTAAAGATATTTTATTTTTCTGATAAATCTCCCTGGAGCAAGTAAATGCTTCAGTGCTCTAAGGACTTTCAAACTGTGATCAAAATTAAGGCCGTCTGTCTAAAATTTCTATCCACAAATCCAGTGAGTAGACATTTCTTTGAATGTTAAAGTTTTCCATATTGCTCCTTTTCTCCTTCTCCCACTATTCCTCATCCTCTTCCCATCTCTGCACCCAATTTTATTATTCCTGAATACTCATAGCACACAATACCCTTCATCTTTAGCAGACTTTGTGGGCAAATTATTTGATACCATTCTGTTGGTTCTTGTGGCTTCTTCCCTGAACAGCTAATGTTTTGTCAACTATCTTCCAGAAGTGCTCTAAAATGATTTTAATTGCAATAAAAATTTCTTCCTTTGATGTCTTAGGGCAGCTTTTTTTCAGACAGATATAGATAGACAATGGCTTTGCAAGAGTGTTGCCTAATTCAAGTACGTATAGGTTTGCTTCATCTGCAGCTGCATTCATAAAATCAAACGTTTTTCCACTTTATTCCTAGAGCCAATCAACATAATAGCAGCTTTATATTTCCTATCATCTATAGTGAGAGTCATAAGCAGGCATCATGGTGAGATTTAGCCAAAACTGGGAGGGTCATATTTGCAATAATAAAGGTCATAAAAGTAGAGGTCTAAATTGAAGACATTGTGAGTGAAGAGCCATCTGTACCCTCCTATCAGTGTTTATGGTAAGGATTTAGAGCATAAAATGCTTTAACAACTGCAAAACATTATACGAAAGGGAGGAATTATTGTAATCCAAACCCATATAATACATACAAAGACATACAAACCAAACAGCACTAATGCTTTCCTCATACTAGTCTGTGTGGTTAAAATTGGAATGCTTCTTTTCCCTGAAAATCATAGGCTTTTTGCTGAGTTAAAGAAGCATTTTAGTAATCACAGAAGAGTCACACAAAGTGAACAATCCACCCATGACTAGAAAAGAAGCCACTCCTCCTCCAGCCTCCTCTTTTGCCCCCCTCCATCCCTATACATTATGCACTGTCAGCCTCCCTGGCATCTTGCAGGGATCACTGTCTGCCACTCGGGATGACATCTCTCGCCTTGAAGTCTCAGACTCGAAAAATCCTGACAGACACCTATGCACCAAATAGCACTGTACCATTCAGCCTGAACCAGTCTCCCACCTCAGTGGCAGACCATTAAATAAAAAAGTTTGTTCTTCTCCAAAGCTTTTAAAGGATCAGTGTTTTCTTTATTTAAGTACAAAACAAAGCAAGGAAAACCCAACTAACTTGCTATAAACAAAGAAATTTTAAATTCTAGTCACATCTTGAAAAAAATCAAGAGGTCTTTTTTTTCCATAGGAGCCTCCTACTAATGCCTTGTGTGACTTTCCGGAATGTTCAGGCAGTAGAATGCTTCAGAAATTCAATTTGGGATTTGCAGCCCCACCTACCCCTATAAGGCCAAAATGTCAAATAAGCTCTGGGAAATGAAACTTCAAAACAATTGCCAAGCCACTTCTCATTCCCTTAAGTTGCCAAAGATTAACATAAGATGGGAACATTGGGTATATTCGCATGTGTTAACTAAATAATGTTTATTAAATGCCAACCACACCTACACAGGTTGTCCCTTTCTTCTTTTCACTCACTACAATTTGCTTCTGTTATAGTATTTCTTATAACACCAGATAAATAGCTACAATAACAACTGCAGGAACTTTTACTATAATAAAAGTAATCAGTAGCCTTGTAGTTCACCATGATAACGAACATAAGGATAAACAGCATAGAGTTCAGTGAAATGTTTCCACTGTGCCCTACCATGATTCATATCCATGTTTATTTCCATCATTAGTTACTTGAAAGATGGTTTATAGATCTTTTGAGTTTCCATCAAAGACAAAACTAGAAGAAATGGACCTTTGGACCTGACTTTGGTGTGATACTTCACAGTTTACAGAACATCTTTGTGTTCATAATTTCATTCCATCCGCTCAGTAGGTATTACTCTAGATTGAGAAAATGAGTCTGAATTCAAGTAACTCAGCTAGGAAGTAGCGATGTTTAAAACCAGGCTGTACAACTCTTTTCACCATCCCATGTTTCCCCAGGTAGATGAATATAAAGACAATATGACATGAGGTATGTTAATATGAGAAATGTTCAAATATAAGGAATACAGAAAGATTAAAAAGAGTATTGAAATAAAATATATTAAGAGACAGTCTTGATTTTTTAGAATATACACACACACAAATATATATGTGTGTAATATACATCACTATAATTTTTCAAACTTACGGTCTATAGATTTTTCTTTTTTCTTCTAACAAGGCTGACAGTGTTCATAAACTAAAAACTACACAAAACCCATTGAAACTAATGTGTGTTTCTGTTGATTCATTGATGGTGGTGTTGACACTGGAGCTGCTTGTCGGCTATCTTCTCACACATAATAATTATTATTTACTGATGGCAAAGCTCTGTGGATGCGACCAAAGTGCCAGTGACATAAAGAAAAGCCTGTTTAAATGATCTGCAAAGCAGGGCCACAGCTGTAACTTTGCCCTGGCAGAGCCTGTCAAGTAAATAGCATGATCTTTTCAAACACAGCCATGTTATTTTCTTCCTGGCATTTGTAATTTGTTAAAACTCTCAGTGTGCATGCCTTTCTTCTTAATAACAATGGCAAATGGCCAATCTCTGTACTTATCTTTTGCACACACATTACTTCTATATTGATCTAGTTTTTATACTTGAAGGAATTGCATATATATATGTATAGAAGAATGTACCTCACTACAAATTTTAAACATTCTGTGACTATGATGGTACAATATAATCTATAACTCAGTGATACAACATTCAAAAATGCCAAATAAAACAACTTTGTTTAGAGATGATATAAAAGTAGCCTAACATCAACTGCTGGCTTTAGAAGAAAAACCCGATACCATGATGCTTCAAACTGCTGATATTTGGTTTTGTAAGACATACTACAGCTGGTATTCATGGGCTTAGTCTTATTGCCAGAGCCCCAAGAGTATCTGCTGGGGTCCCAGCCATTGTCTACCAACTTATTTGTACCTTGGTAGACGTGTGAATAGCCAATAGTTCTTTAAATTTAAATTAATTGGATTCTCAATAACTTTTATTTTATTCATAACTTAAAGTTTAGACACTAAAACAAGAACTGACAACACTGCCAACAAAATTTATCTTTAATGCAAACCCCTTTAGTCATGACTTTTTCCCCCATACAATTATACAGTCTCAGAGTTTAAAGAAAGCTTGAAGATGACTGAAACCAGCCACTCTTTTCCAGACAATTTAGTGCACTAAATTATGTTAAGAGTCAAAGTTCTGGAAACAGACTGCATGGGCTTGAACTCAGGTTTTCATACTTACCCTGTATGTTGTATCAGACAACTCTTTTTGTCAAACATTCTGTTTCATTTGATAAATGGATGAAATAATGTCCCTCATTGGGTTGCCATGATTAATGAGGCAGTGCATGGTTCAGAAATATGAGCTCTTGGCTGGGCATGGTGGCTTACATCTGTAATCCTAATGCTTTGGGAGGATGACGTGGGAGGATTACTTGAGGCCAGGAGTTTGTAACCAGCCTGGGCAACACAGCAAGACCTGTCTCTACACGCATACACACACAAAACAAACAAACAAAAACCTTAAAAAAAAAAAAAAAAAAAAAAAGCCAGGCCTGGAGGCGCATGCCTGTAATCCTAGCTACTCCAGGGTAAGGCAGGAGGATTGCTTGAGCCCAGAAGGTCAAGGCTGCAATGAGCCATGATCACACCACTGCACTCCAGCCTGGGTGACAGAGCAAGACCCCTGTCTCAAAACAAAGAACTAGGAGCTTTTTAGTTCCTAAAGCCTTAAAGAATTCTACAGCATTCCCACCACATGGTTACTCAGCCTTTAGTTGAAAACCTCTAGTGACAAAAAACTGGCCACCTGTTAAGGCATCCCTATCACGGTTTGGAATTACTCTGACTCTTAAAGATCTGCCAGAGCTTATATCCTCTTCCTCTTGCCTGTCTGTTAACCCTGGCTCCCAGAGCCTTGGGGTTGGTGGGTTAGGATGTGGGATGTGTGGGAGGGTTTAGATAATCCCTGTTTGGAATAGCAATTCTTCTTTTAAATAGCTGAAGACAAACTAATTTGATTCTTTTTTTCCCTCCTATGAGTCTTTTTACCTCAAGTGAAATATTCCCAAATCTTTTCGTCACGTGCCATGTTTTTAAAGTCCCCTCATCACCACCACAATTATTTTCCTACAAATCTGTTTTAGTTATTTCCTCACAACATGTGGAATAAGTGTGATGCTCACAGCTAATGAAACAGCCTAGGAAGAGACTAAGAAGTTAAAAGCACATGAAATTCAATTATGGATAATGAGTTTTTATATCTTCATTTCCAATCTTTATCCCTTTGATTTCTTTTTCTTTTCTTGCCTGGTTTGGTACTGAATAAAAGAGAGGAGCAGTAGTAGATAGTCCTGTCTTCTTGATTTTAAAAAGAATGCTTCTAACATTGAATTCTTTTGTCAGCGAGCTCTACTTTATGTCAAGCAAATTCTAGCTAAACTTGGACTATGTTCCTTGGAAATGGAGGTGTGGTTTTAAGAAGCACAAAGGTTTTCCGAGAAATGTCTAACTTTAGTGCCTGTGATATTTGTATCAGACAATCTCAAGCAAATTTAGGAGTCTCCATAAAAAATGAACAGTTGAAGCTATACTTTTTATCTGCCTTGTTTCACTAAGAAAATTTGTCTCTGCCATATTTTGAGGACGAGGGAGTATTTTTATTACAAGTCTCTCTGCTCAACAATTGTTCAAATATTAACCAATAAAATAAATAATCTCAAGCATATCTAAATCAAACATACGACGAAGCCTGATCCCTTTGACAGCAGTGTAGGACTATAGCCTCTCTGGTTCTGGAACTTAACCTTTATCAATGTTGCCCCAAATCCCAGTAGTTTTTCAGCAGCCAAAGCACACTGATGCTCACAATCTCAAAGCTCTCCCATCCAGAGGTTATCTAATTGGTATTCTGAACCTAAGAGCTGGTCTTTAATCTATTTATATTAAATATTGTATTATAGAAGATATATAATTTGAGAATATCTTTCTGAGTATGAAAGAAAAAGAATTTTTAAGATAATGTTATCAATATTTGGCAATAAGAATATATTATTTTTGTAATACAAATTGTGTTTTAAATGTGTTCTTGTTAGAAGTAGCCATTGTTCCAGCTTGTAAGCTCTTGTTAAATAATATGCTTTCTGTTAGTGAATTTGATAAGCACCTTGTTTTAAACAAAGGTGATAACAGTGTTGGAAAGAACAGGGTCAAGGCAAGAACCTTATATTTAAAACAACAACAATAAAACCCTCCCTATAGGCTGAAGCAATTCATTAATTAGTATCCTTTGGGTATGTTCACTTAACAAGTTTCTAATTAACTGATTTATTAAATATATTCACATTTAGTGAAATGTTTTCAATCTTGTCCATAAGATATTGCATGTCTTAATAAAATACTTTGCTGCAGCCCAGATACACATTTTTTTACATTTCCTGGATAGATTAGTCCTTTCTGATTGCAAGGAAGAGAGGTTCATTCAGGTCACCTCAAGAAATAGGCTTTTTTCATAATGTTACACATACTATACCTAGAATTAAATAGCCCACAGGACCCAAGGCAGTTCTGGACAAAATCTACGCCGCATCTCTGTTTTACTGCCTACATGGTACCTCCCTTAAGTATCTGCTTCTGTTTTAGGATCTTATTTTCTTATTTTGTTGTTTTTCTTACTGAATGACCAGTCCCTCCTACACTGTCCTATTCCAAATCACAGAGAGAGTTAATCTGCTTGGCCACCACTGTGTAGGGAATAACCCAACTCTACTTCCATGAACAGAGGGCTGTGAGGGAGGCATTTTCACCTAGAAAGATAGGCACTATGACTAACGTGACAGGTATCACTAATCTGCTAATTCTAGCAAAGAAGAAAGTGAGGTTAGAATGATATAACTTACTCATAGTAAACACAGTCTGCCTAAATCACCAATTTTGCTTCGAAATATACTCATGAATCAAAGCATGGGGAGAAAAAAGAAAGATTTTAAAGGCTGGGTGCAGTGGCTCATACCTGTAATCCCAACTCTTTGGGAGGCCAAGGTGGGCAACATGCTGAAACTTCATCTCTAAAGAAAAAAAAAATTAGCCAGGTATGGTACTATATGCCTGTAGTCCCAGCTATGTAGGGGGATGAGGTGGGAGAATGGCTTGAGCCCACGAAGTGGAGGTTGCAGTGAGCAGAGATTCTGCCTCTACACTGCAGCCTAGGCAACAGAGCCAGACTCTGTCTCAAAAAAAAAAAAGGAAAAAAGAAATACATTTTAAAACCATAAGAGACATACATAATACAAATGTAAAGAAGTCTAATTTTAGATGTAACTGGAGTTTCAGAAATAAACAGAGAGAAAAAGAGAAAATGGGGAGTAATATTTGAATAGACAATGGCCAAGATTTTCCAAAATTCCAAAATATATAAAGCTACAGGAAGTGATATGTACCTCAAGAAATTTGCATTTAAAAAAATTTTAAATTCACATCTTCGGCATATCACAGTCAAGCACTTTAAACCAAAGACAAAGTAAAATTTTCAAAGTAGCCAGAAGGAAAAACACATTATTTTCAAAGATACAAGAATAAGATTGACAGCTGACTTTTCACATATGTCATCTTTAATGTGGTGAAAGGGAATAATTGTCCTCCTAGGATTCGATACCCAGAGAAACAGCTTTCAGAAATGAAACCAAAATAAAGATATTTCAGATCAACAACAACAACAACAAAAAACCCAAACAAACCCAAGAGGGTCTATTGTTAGTAAAACGATACTGAAACAAGGAGATATAATACCGGAGAGAAGCACAGAACTGCAGCAAGGAATAAAGAACAACAGAGTATAAAAATCTGGATAAATCGACAGAATATTAACTGTGTAAAACAATAACAACATATTGTAGGGTTTCAACTGCATGCAGAAATAAAATATGTGACAACATTAACACAAAAAGGCACAACAGGGGCAAGCAGAGTGTCCTGAAGTTCTTACATTGTCTTGGAAGTAGTAGAAGATTAGTTTCTATTAGATTCAAGGAGGCATTTTATCTTCAGAATAACTACAAAAAGAATACAATAATGTATAATTAACAAGTCAATAGAAGGGGATATAAGATAGTTAAAAATAAATCCTAAGAAAGCAAGAAAGGAAAGCCACGAAAGGAGAGCAAAGGGAATACAGAAAAAGTAGGATAAATAGAAAACTAATAGTAAAATTATAGACTTAAACCTCGCTATTTCAATAATTATTAAAAGTGTAAATGGACTAAAATATCCAAAGATTTTCAGAATGATTGAAAGAAAAGCTATTTGCCACTTACAAGATATACATCTTAAGAACACACAGAATTTGAAAGTAAAAAGATGAAAAAATATATACTATCAACATTTATTAAAAGCAAGCTAAAAAACAGAGCACACTTTAAAGTATTTCTAGAGATAAAGCAGTGTATTTCATAATGATAAAAGGGTCAATTCACCAGGAAGATATGACTATTCTAAATTTCTGAGCCCCTAATAACATAATTTCAAAATTTCATAAAGAAATAAAACTAAAAAAAGAAATGGACAAATTGACGATCAGAATGGAAGATTTTAACACATCTCTGATACAACAAGTAGACAAAATATCAGGCCATAGAAGATTTGAACAACATAATTAACACACACGACCTATTGAACTTATATAGAAATTACACCTAACAAATGAAGAAAACACATTCTTTTCAAGTGTACCTGGACTTTTATCAAAATTGATCATATGCTGGGCCAACAACGAATTTCAGCAAATATCAAAGGATTGAAATAATACAGAGTATGTTATCCAACCATTATGGAATTAAGTTAGAAATCAATTACAAAAAGATAACTAGAAATTTCCTAATTTTTGGAAATAAAAATAATACATTGTAAATAATCTGTGGGTAAAAGAAGATATCTCAATAGAAATTAAAACATATTTTAAACAAAATGATAATGAAAATACTACCTATCAAAATGTATGGAGTGTAAGAACAAGCCAAACTTGAAAATTTATAATCTTTAATGCATATATTAAAAAAAGAAGAAAATCTAAAAAGTAATGATTCATCATATCTACTTAAAAAGTCATATCCAGCCAGATACTGTGGCTCACTCCTGTAATCCCAGCACTTTGGGAGGCCGGGGCAGGCAGATTCCTTCAGCTCAGGAGTTTGAGATCAGCCTGGCCAACATGGTGAAACACCGTCTCTACAAAAAATAGAAAAGTTAGCCAGGCATGGAAGCACTTGCCTGTAGCCCCAGCTACTTGGGGGCTGAGGCAGGAGAATTACTTGAACCTGGGAGGTCAAGGTTGTGGTTAGCTGAGATTGTACAATTGCACTCCAGCCTGGGTGACAAAGTGAGACCCTGTCTCAAAAAGAAAGTAAAATATAAAAAGTCATACCCAAAGGGGAAAAAGCAGAAAAATTAAACCCACAGAAGTTAGGAATAGGAAGTAATATAGAAAAGAAATTCATGAAATGGAAAACAAATATACAACAGAGAAAACCAAGAAGCCAAATAATGGTTTTTTAAAAAAAACTAATACAATTGGCCAGGCGCGGGGGTTCAAGCCTGTAATCCCAGCACTTTGGGAGGCTGAGGCGGGCGGATCACAAGGTCAAGAGATCGAGATCATCCTGGCCAACATGGTGAAACTTCGTCTCTACTAAAAAATACAAAAATTAGCTGGGCGTGGTGGGATGCTGAGGCAGGAGACTTGCTTGAACCCGGGAGGCAGAGGTTGCAGTGAGCCAAGATCACACCACTGCATTCCAGCCTGGCGCCTGGCGACAGAGCAGGACTCTGTCTTACCAAAAAAAAAAAAAAAAAAAACTAATACAATTGAGAAACTTCTATCGACACGGACCAAGAAAAAAACAAAACAAAACAGAGAAGGTACAAATAACCAATATCAGAAAGGAAAGGGGAGCCCTTAATATAGATCCTATCAGCATCAAGAATATAATAACAATAAGAAATTATAAGCAACTGCATGCCAATGAAATGGATACTTTTTTTTTTTTTTTGAGACAGGGTCTCACTCTGTCACCCAGGCTGGGGTGCAGTGGCCTGATTTTGGCTCGTGGCAACCTCTGCCTCCCGGGTTCAAGAAATTCTCCTGCCTCAGCCTCCTGAGAAGCTGGGATTACAGGCACCTGCCGCCACGCTCGGCTAACTTTTGTATTTAACAGAAACAGTGTTTCACCATATTGGTCAGGCTGGTCTCATACTCCTGACCTCAAGTGATCTGCCCACCTCGACCTCCCAAGGTGCTTGGATTACAGGTGTGAGCCACCACACCAACTGATATTGATAAATTCTTAGAAACATAAAACTTTTCAGACTGGGGGATGGGGGAGTAAAAAAATCTAAAGAGTTTCTATACCTATAAACAAAAATTGAATTCATAACCTTCCCACAAAGAAAGCTCCAGGCACAGATGGCTTCTCTGGTGAATTCTTCCATACACATTACAAAGAAAAACATCAACCTTACCACAAACTCTTCCAGAGAACAGAAAAAGAGGGATCATTTCCAACAATGTTATGAGATCAGTACAACCCTGATGCCAAAAGCTGGCAAGAATACCACAAGGAAGAAAAATTATAGGTCAATCTTTCTCCTGAATGTAACTGTAACAGTCCTAAGTAAAATATGAGCAAGCAAGTCCAGTAGCCCAAACTGGATAAAGAATTTTTTCCATTACCATTTGTATAAATAAAATTCATGGAATATTGAAACGGCAGAATATTGTGCTGCAATGGAATGAACAGGCTACTGCAACACGTAACGGCATGGATGAATCTCACAAATGTAATGTTGAGTGAAAGAAGCAAACACAAAAGTCAAACAATGTAGGACTTCATTTATAGAACAACAAAACCAGGCAAAATTAATCTGCAGGTATAGAAATCAAGATAGTATGATTTTGGGAGTGGGAGAGGGCTGATGACTAAGAGGCAACATAAGCATGGGGTTTGGACGCACTGGTAGTGTTCTATTTCCCGATCTGGGTGCTGGTTACACAGGTGGGTTCACTTGAGCAGAACTCATGGACCTCTGCAGTTCTGATTTGTGCATTTTTTTGTGTGCATGTCATACTTAAAATTTTTAAAAGTTTTCTTAAAAAATAAAACCATTCTATTTCCTTGCTTGAATTGATATTAATCTCATCTGTCTGTGATATTCAGAATTGACCATGCCATCCCCTTCTAAAAATCAGAACTCTGATGGATTACGTAACTACTTTCTTGAGGATTCTCAATTCGTTGGGGGCATAAATATGAAATAGCTTTATTTTTCTTAAAATCCGCCCACTAATTATACTATGCCACCCTTTTTTTTTTTTTCTGGGTGTCAACTCTTTAAATCACACCCTGGCTTGATTCCATTAATCAACCTCTTCAAATTATTAGGATCATCTCATTCCAGCATGTAAGTCTCAGTTTTGTTAATTTCAACTTAAGCTTCAAATAGGATTTAAGGATCCTATAGGATTTATTTTTTCCTCCCTTCTTTTTCCTCCTTTATCTCCAGACTTGTTCAAAAGTAACGTCCATTGCCAGTGGCTTGGAGTGCACGTGTGTGTGAAGGTAGAGCGGCAGGTGCTCTACTCTTTCGATTGCTTCCCTTCTGAAATTAGGGCAAGAATAGGGAAGTAGATATTTTGTAAGGCTTCCTAGAAAGGTTGCAGTTTCTTCTCTGTAGGATGTTGCTGCTTCTTTAGTTAGTCCTGTCAGACTTTCAATGTCCTCTGTACTGGAGAGAATCCAAGTACTGGCTCCCTCATTGGCAAAGATCCTTGGGGGGCCTCTCCACTGCCCAGTTCCTTGAGGTGTATATCTTGCACCTACTTGACCTCTCCCATGAGGGGTCCAGCTAGTAGCCTCCCTTGGAGATAGGAATGTGGACTATTGTGGTGCCTCATCCCTTAGCTAGGCCATCTCTCTGCATCCCCTCTCCTTGCTCTGCAAGCACAGAGCAGTCAGCTGGTCCAGGAGAGGTCAGAGATGAGATGACCACCAATCTCCTACCTTGTAGAGTGGGGAGGGTTGGACATCTCTAAACTTTATAGGTAATTCTCCTGAGGGCTCCTTGCTAGACTTTGAGAGGAAAAAGTGCTTCCATCTTCTCCCTTACAGTGAGAGTGGGGTGAAGGAAGGGAAGAGAATATCTTTATGAATATTATACTTCACAAAATGCTACTCCTCTCTATGCACCCATTCCTTATACTTCTGCGAGTAGGAATGGGATAGTTTGGGAAATGTTTGTGGTAGCACTGTTTCCCTGTATCAACATTCCTTAGTAGGCTGGCCTAACTATAGGTGGTCTCACAATTTAGAATATGTGAACTTACTCCCTTCTGTGCACAGCTTTGAACCTCAGTCAGGGCTCAGAGAACATCCCTGTTGACATCTTATTACACTTGTCTCCAATCACCTTGAACTTCCATTAATCTTCACACCATGTGTTGGAAAAAAAAATAAGAACAATCCTGTAGTAACTAAAAATACAGTGGGAAAGGAAATGGGATACAGGAATAATTGCAATGATTTTCTATTTTGCAAAGCAAACAGCTTCAAGAAAATTTAGAGAGTTGTATTATTCATCTACCTAAGTATAATAAATAATTCAAATGTATTTGAACTCTACCTGTGTGTACACCTTTCATTTTAATACTAACTTGTCTATTTATAACATTTCTACTCTTACAACCTTGATGTGATTGAGGATCAAAATTGAACATAGCTAAGCAATGCAAAGTATACTGTTGAAGACAAAGCATACTATTTGTTAAAAGCACAGAATCACAATTTAAAACAAGCCACAGGGAACAGCAAACAATGTATCAACATTTAGCATGGGGAAACCAATATTTTATTATAGTCAATAACAGGTCAAGATTAATTTTCTTCCAGAAAGGGAAACATAATACTTTACACAGTGTAATATATAAAATATTTTTCGTTCAGTAAGACTATCACTGCTAAAAATGGAACGTTACTTATTCAGTAAAATGACCACTTGCTTCTAATCAGTATCATAATTCACTTGACAGATCTGAGGTTTCCTTAAGCAGGTTTTTGCTTTCCTGATTTTCTTCCTCCGCGTGACATTACCACCTCCCACATGGTTGACACATTGAGCAACTGCTTGATATAGCAGGTGAGCAGTGGGGTAGACCAACACAAAGAAATGCCACAGAACCAAAACACTATTATATAAACAGTATTTTAAAGGGGAAAGAATTTTCCAATAAAAATTCTCAATGGGGATGTATCTGAAGACAAAACATTAAAGTCAGCCTTGAAATATCACTTAATATAGTATAAAAATTCCTTTCATGAGATTTTGCTTTCTGTGTAATTCAAAGCCTGATTCTTTCTTATAAACCTTTGAGGAGTGCTGTGAATAGAATATATTGTACTATGGAGTTGTATCAAAAATCTTTGATTATCCATTAACAGTTTGAGGATTATAAGATTACATTTCAGGTAATTTAGAATAAGATTTTTTTAAAATGTGGATGCCATGTGGAATTATATCTTATAATTATATCATAATCATAATTACATATTGTACCCAAAAATATAATTTATCTTTTACATTTACCTAGATTCTGAGAAATGTCTCTCACAGTTCATTTTAAAGCAATAAACTGAATGGCATATTTACGTTAAAATATTTCTAAATTCTTTATTAGTATCAAGTAGAAAGAATGAATAATATTATTTCTAAACTCTTTATTAGTATCAAGTGGAAAGAATATTTTTATTATGCCAAGGAGCAATTTAAATAACTCAGATCAGGTATGGTTGCTCATGCCTGTAATCTGGCACTTTGGGAGGCCAAAGTGGGAGGATCACTTGAGCCCAGGAGTTGGAGATCAGCCTAGACAACATAGGGAAATCTTGTCATGACACAATAAAAAAAAAGTTAGCTGGGCATGGTGGCACACCTCAGTAGTCCCAGCTACTAGAGAAGCTGGCAGGGTGCGGTGGCTCATGCCTATAATTCTAGCACTTTGGGAGGCCAACGCAGGTGGATCACCCAAGGTCGGGAGTTTGAGACCAGCCTGACCAACATGGTGAAACCCCATCTATAAAAAAAAAAAAAAAAAGTGAGAGAGAGAGAGAAGCTGAGGTGAGTAGATCATTTGAGCCCAGGAGGTTGAGGCTGCAGTGAGCTATGACTGTACCCCTGCACTCCAGCCTGGGCAAAAGAGTAAGACCCTATCTCAATAAACAAATAAATAACTCCCCAAATCAGTTTCTTGTCATATAAGATAATACATTGTTACCAGACAACATTGTCCCTTATCAAAGGGAAGCTAATCATTGCATCAGCCTCAAAATGTTTGTGAAACAAATAAGCAAATGATAAATGTAATTAAACCCCAATAAATACATTAAACAACTATTGGAGAAACAGCTATTACTCTGAACATCAACACTGGTGTAAGAACTAAGTGGTTTAACTTTATGGGACTATTCATCAACCTAAAAATAATTCCCATGATTTTAAGTATAAGGACTTCATACTTCTTTCTTTAGATCCTAAGCAGTAGGTCTGGATGATGGGAAACCCAAATCATACTAGTCTTCATTTTTCATGAATGTGGATTCCCTCCTATATAGGCAATCACATTAGAAATGCTGAAGGAGATCCTTCAGTATCGCCTATAATATTGGGAGCAATATTGTGATTGCCTATAAATATTGGGAGCATCAATTAATAAGACAATATTTGGAAAGATTTTTGAGCCCCTTGGACCATTTATAATACATCAATAATGGCAGGATTCATTCCAAATCACATTTTTTCTTCTCAAATTATCTTCTCTAATGTTTTTGTACCATCATTGCCTCTTCCTCTCAATTTATTTTTAAGATTTTTTTCTAACTAGAAAATGTATGTTCATATAGAAAATTTGAATAATAAATAAAATTCAAAGGAAAAATACCCATAATTCTATCAATTTTTTCCCTCCAGGATTTTGATAAAATAATTACAATCTGAAGAATGTATCCTACATCTTTTTTCAATGCCAAGGGGAAAATATCTTTAAAATAATTCACTTAGGTTTTTGATAAGAATTCACATAGGTTTTTGGTTAACTTATGGACTATTTTAATGCTTAATTGCCTCTGCTGTCTTTATTAGGAAGGTAAAAGAGGTATTACCCAGCAAGTCCAGTTGAAATCACAAAATTAAATACCAGCATTATTTGACTCTAGGTGTTGCTTCTTCATAAATTTCATTTTAATTGACGTGTAAATGACAGCTATCATGTATGGAGAGCCTTATTTAATGATATAATATTCGTATCAACCATCACAGTAAGATATTTTTCTTACTTTACAAAACAAGGATCTGAAATCAGTCACACAGCTCTTAAGTGGTACATTGAGAATTTTAGGGTATTTGAACGCTGCCCTCTCAGCTTCCAAGGACATTCTTTCTACTGCAGCCCAACACCTGGCCATAAACATCATAATCTGCTTAATGAGGCCTTGTGATTGGGCACTTCAAATGCCCACTCCCCTCTCTCTTTTCTAAACAATTAGCAATAATGTTGGAGAAGCATTTGGTGTATAAAACTTTGTTTCTATGATGATTTTCCCTGAACAGAGTGTTTAAATTACTGTGTTAAAGGAGGCAGGAGCATTTTAAAGGCTATTTCTATGTACTGCCGATTGCTTGCCTCAATGGGGTTGGCCAAATTATAATTCAATCAGCTGAGCCTGAGGCCTCCTGCGTCACCGTTCCCTTTATTTAAAAACATTGGTTCATTTGATAGATAAAAAGTGATTCTCCGTTGCTAAGGTTTTTTAAATTGTTGTAAATCATTATGTTTTAATATACCAATTCTCCATTCTACAAAGTGAACCTTATACAGGACTGGCTAAGATTTTGAACTACAAAGGGAAGACAAGGGAGTGGTCGTTACGCTTTTTCTTCATTTTACTCACTCAACAGTCATTCAACTCCTACTCTTAGCCAGGTACCATCCTGCGCTAGTGCTGGGGATATAAAGATGAAAGTCCATTCTTGACCTCCAAGAGTTTAAGGACTAGCAAGAGACACAGACACAGAAACAGACAATTTTAGTATAGAGTGACCAGCACTGTGATCAAAGAAACAAAAGGAGAGAGAGATCCAAGATGGCTGATTAGCAACAGCTCAGGAATGTAGCTCCCAGTGAAAGCACAGAGAACGAGTGGACACTGCACTTTCCGACGAATTTTTGTTGCCCACAGACTGGGAGATTCCCGGCAGAGGAGCCACACGGGTCACCAACATGACTCTTTTGGCTGGCGTGGCTGTTTTGCTGGTGCCCCAGCGCGGCGCTTCTCGGTGCAGAGCATACGGGACGGACAGGCTCGGCTGGTCCCATCCCCACAAGGAAAACGACAATTGGAGGCGCTGAGGACTGAGAGTTTCACAACAAGCAGAGCGAACCCGGGAAGGTCCAGCTCTGTGGGGAAGGGGCATCCACCAAAGGAAAACTAAGAAATAGAAAAACGCCATCACCGGGTGGAGAGAGATCCAAGATGGCCATGTAGCAGCAGCTCAGGATTGTAGCTCCCAGTGAAAGCGCAGAGAGCGAGCGGATGCCGCAATTGCAGACGAATTTTTGATGCCCACAGACTGGGAGATTCCCGGCGAAGGAGCCACACGGGTCGCCAGTGCGACTCTTCTGGCCAGTGTGATGCTTCTCGGTGTGGCGTGTACGGGACAGGGCGCCCTTTTAGTCGGGCTCCGCTAGTCCCATCCCCACAAGGAGAACAGCATTTGGAAGCGCTGAGGACTGAGAGTTTCACAGCAAGCACAGCAGAACCTGGGAAGGCCCAGCTCTGTGGGGAAGGGGCGCCTGCCAAAGGAAAACTAAGAAACAGAAAAAACTTCATAACCAACAAGCCGGACATCCACTCAGAGACCCAATCTGAAAGTTGGCAATTACAAAGACAACAGGTGGATAAATCCACAAAAATGGGAAGAAACCAGTGCAAAAAGGCTGAGAATACCCGAAATCAGAATGCCTCTCCTCCTACAGGGGATCGCAGCTCCTCATCAGCAAGAGAACAAGGCTAGACGGAGGATGAGTGTGATGAACTCACAGAATCAGGCTTAAGAAGGTGGATAATAAGAAACTTCTGTGAGCTAACAGAACATGTTCTAACCCAATGCAAAGAAACTAAGAACCTTGAAAGAAGATTTAACGAAATGCTAACGAGAATGGACAACTTAGAGAAGAATATAAGTGAATTGATGGAGCTGAAAAACACAACACGAGAACTTC
>CAUYQU010092181.1:0-42185 GCA_963574635.1 Cheracebus regulus
TTTTGGTTTTTGTTTTGGTAGATCATCAATTTGGATATTTGGAGGAATGAACATCGTTGTTGTATGCTGGAGGGAAGATCTTGATGGTGTTTCTTTCCCCAAAAATTGACTTAGATATTAAAATTTGGTGCTTATAAGAGAGAGTTAAAAAAATGAATAGGAATTGCTTCAATTAAAATTACAAAAGAGACATTTCATGTGTTCTGTTGTTTTATTTCAGCCCAGTCCCCTTTCTGACTTGTGCTCTCATAGAGCCAATGGTATCTCCTGGTCTGTTTTTAGTTCTACCAGTGGATGTCATTTATCTCTTTATAACAGGATGGCCTTAGGGCCTTTTTTGAACAGTAGTAATGACTTCATTTGCCACCGTGCTAAATGATACACAACCTATTACATTTACCAGTCCTTCATTATACCATTGACCTGAGGCTAGCAAGAGATTTTGTCTGACTGTAAAGTTGAAAGTCAAAAGCTTATTTTTATTTCCACTCTTACCAGTGTATTAGATATGGAAATCAAAGTCATTTTGGGTAGCTGCTATGAAACTTTCTGAGCAGGTTGTTAGCGGCACAGATGTATGACAATTTGTGGAGAGGCCTGCGGCAATATGAGCAACTTGAAGACGCCTAAGGAAGTGCAGGTAGCTAACAGCTTGGTGGTAATGATCCACATCAAAAGTGAACTTACATTGACTTGAATTGTTAGCCATCAGTGGGTTATTCTGTTGTTTTTATAAAAGGTTTATACTATATCAATGGAATGAGTTCATTTATGGTGAATTTGCAATAAGCAAAGCTTTAAAAATGAAAAATATTCAGTGTCCATTTTGAGATAGAATTGGTATCAACACAGAGCATTCTTCTTCCCAAGGTAGGAATCAATAGTATGCTATGAAAAAAATAATAGTTTTTTGATATAGTCTTGGTCTGTCACCCAGACTAGTGTGCAGTGGTGCGATCACGGATCACTACAACCTCTGCCTCCTGGATTCAAACGACTCTCCAGTTGTAGCCTCCCAAGGAGCTGGGATTACAAGCATGTACCACCACGCCCAGCTAATTTTTGTATTTATAGTAGAGATGAGATTTCACCATGTTGGCCAGGTTGGTCTTGAACTCCTGGTCTACACTTTGGCCTCCCAAAATGTTGGGATTACAGGTGTGAGCTGCTATGCTTGGCCTGAAATTTTTTTTTTTTTTTTTTGAGACAGGCTCTTGTTCTGTTGCCAGGCTCCAGGCTGTAGTGCAGTGGCACAATCTCGGCTCACTGCAACCTCCACCTCCTGGGTTCAAGCAATTCTCCTGCCTCAGCCTCCTGAGTAGCTGGAACTACAGGCGCACGCCACCACACCCAGCTAATTTTTGTATTTTTTTTTTTTTAGTAGAGATGGGGTTTCACCATGTTGGCCAGGATTGTCTTGATCTCTTGACCTCGTGATCCACCCACCTCGGCCTCCCAAAGTGCTGGGATTACAGGCATGAGCCACCGCGCCCGGCCGCCTGAAATTTTTTAAATGAGTGAATGTCTACTTTTTCTTTTTCTTTCTTGCTTTTGAGACAGAGTCTAGCTCTTTCTCCCAGGCTGGAGTGCAGTGGCATGATCTCGGCTCACTGCAGCCTCTGCCTCCTGGGTTCAAGCAGTTCTGCCTCAGCCTCCCAAGTAGCTGGGATCCTGCCCCAGCCTCTCAGGTAGCTGGGATACAGGTGCCCACCGCCACACCCAGCTAATTTTTGTGTTTTTAGGAGAGACAGGGTTTCACTGTGTTGGCCGGGCTGGTCTTGAACTCCTGACCTTGTGATCCACCCACCTCAGCCTCCCAAAGTGCTGGGATTATAAGCGTGAGCCACCGTGCCCGGCCAGATTTTTTTCTACTTTGTAAAAGAAACCAGGTATATCTGCCTGCTGTCTGAATATAATGTTTTTAATAACCGGGCATGACTTTGTACTTGAAGACTAGCTTGAGGCCGGGGCAGAGATCCACTGATAAATCTGTTGACACAAATTCTGCTAAGACCTGAGAGGTGGAAGTGAAGTGGATCAGGTTGCGCCAGGCCCTGGCAGATACATTCAGGAGAGAACAAGGGATGTGGAATGGGAAAGAAAGGAATGGAAATCTCTGTCTTTTCATTTTGGGTGATAACAGTGAATTCTGACCCAACTGCATTACATTGGGGAAAGGATGATGTATGATTGTTTTGAACATCTTAGTTACTTGCTTTAAAACAAAAGCATGCAAACTGAACTCTGATAACTGAAAATCCCCTCTGCTTTTGCTGCCTTTAAAGAAATGTTAAAAGATCTAGCATTGTTGTTTTACTTTAATGGCTGTGGTGTTATACAGTAGTACAGTCTCCTTTATAACGTAAACTGGAATATACTGTAGTATCCTATAGCTGCTTTATAATTAGAAACAAGACAAATATGACTGTATGAAATTCCATTTAACACATCAGCAAATGTCAATAATTTAAAAAATGAAATGCTGCTTTCTCTTAGCAGTGTGATTGATTATTTTGGAGATTTGACTAATGGTGACCCAGCGGGGCTGAAGGAAGGCTGCGTTGACAGTGTCTTTAATGGGCTGGAGCGGTGCTGATGTTGAAATAAAAATGTGCTACTACTTCCTGTACAGTCTGCGTAGTCACTTCCTTGCTTGCATTAACTGTTGCAGGCTCAAGACTTTGCATTTATTTCTACCATCTGTCTCAATAGAGTGATCAGTTTCATTCTGGTCCCATGACTCCTGAGACAGGGTGGGGGTGTGGGTTTTGTGTTGATATATATATCATTGACCTGTGTTCAAGGCTCTAGAGCAGGACCACTCAGAAGTGTGGTTTGTCAGAAGTGTGGTTTGTCAACCCGCTCTTTGTTTTCTAAGCACTGCCCTTCAGCTGACCTCTTTTTCACAGCAAGACTCTCTCATTGAAGGAAGCAGTGTGCTGATTTTTTTTTCTGTGGCACAAGCTCCTTACCACATCTTGGAGCAGCAATTTTTTTTTCTTTTTTTCATTTCTTCTCTTTTGAGGCTGAGTTTCGTTCTGTTGCCCAGGGGCGCGATCTCTGCTCAGTGTAACCTCCACCAGGGCTCAAGCAATTCTCATGCCTCGGCCTCCCAAGTAGCTGGGACTACAGGTGATCACTACCACGACTGGCTAATTTTTGTATTTTTGGTAGAGTTGGGGTTTCACCGTGTTGATCAGGCTGATCTCCAACTCCTGGCCTCAAGTGATCCACACGCCTCCACCTCCCAAAGTGCTGGGCTTACAGGCGTGAGCCACCCAGCCTTGGAGCAGCATTTTGAGTAGTGCTCTTCCAGAGATCAGTTGGGCTACATTATTGAGTATCTAGTTCCTAGATAAGACGTGTTATATGACCTTGAAGAAGTACTCTTACCTTTCAGTTACCCTCTCGCTGAGTGTCTTTGTACCAAATAATCTTTAACATTGCTGTGCTTTTGGCTGATAGACCACTTTCATTTACATTATCCTGCTCTGTCTTAAAACAGCTTTGTGAATGATATGTTAATAACTCTAGGCAGGCCAACAGTCCAAATCTGAAATGTGCCTAAGTGTCCTATGAATATGGGTGCCAGCATTCTTCATTTCTCATGTGGATGCTTCTATCTGAGGTGCTTAACTTTTGTACCTTGGACTCTTTGAGCAGCTGCCTGGTGAAACCTGTGAACCCCTTCTCAGAAACATTTTAAATATATAAAATAGGATTACAAGGAAACAAGTTGTATTTTCCAAAAACTTACGATAGAATATTTGTGCTGCTTTGTTACACAGGTGGATCAAGTGGTAGGTCAGATACCATAACTGTGAAGTAGTAATAAGTATAAGATCCGTAGCGACGGAAATGTGATGAGAACACATTTGATTTCTCTTGTTGACAAAGTCATAGGAACTGCTGTGTACTAACATGTTTTGTCACCCATGTTCATGCTTAAAGGAAATGCTAAATTTCAGTGGGAGTTGGTAAAGATAAAGATAGAAATGGTTTCCCATCCAAGTTTATGGGGTCACAGAATTCTGTCCAGAGGCCCAGGCTAAGAACTCCTGACCTACAGTGTTTGCTTCCATTGTGTTCATTGTATTTGAGTGGTGGAGAAGGGTAGGTGAGATCCCTTCACTCTTCTGTCAGAACCTCAAATGAACACTGGCAGATCAGTTCTCCTCAGCCAGAACCATTTAAAATCTCAATTACCTCATGTAGTCATTCTACTGATTTCTGCTTTACTCATTATTTCAAAAATGAGAAATAGAACATCGGCAAGAAATAACCCAGTGCTTTTGGAAAGCTATTTGAATCTGCTTGGCTGTGATTTCCCCAGGAAATTGGATGATAAATGTGACTGGACAGGTAGACGTAGCTCCTATATCTGGGGGTCCTGGGATGCTCAAGCCAACTAATTAATGCAGACAGTTTTCCCGTACACCAACCAACCATGTGGTGATCGTTTCAGTGAGCAATTTTTGTATGATGAAGCATTAGGGAATAGGCCCCTCTCTGTGCATCTTTGCATAGGAATGTAACAGTAAGTGAATCAGGCAGTTCTACTAGGAAAGAAGCAGGCCAGGTCTATTTTGATGGAAGGCCTCCGATATCCAGAGAAGGAAGGGTTGGGGGTTGCTCCACCCAGTTTCCTAAAAATGACTGGCAGGGGGTTGGTCTCTGTAACCCTTGACTTTAACCATGGAGTTACTTATTGGAGATTGTTCCTAGTTCCACCTATTAGAGAATACTTTTTTCTTGACTCTGTTCTACAGTAGTCTTATATCTTGGTAAGTGATTATGATGGTAGCTTAGGTTCTTGCTATGTGATTCAGACTGTTCCTGTCTGTTCATTGCTAAGGGACAGAAACACTCTTTGGACTTGGTCATGCACACAGCTCTGCATTACATTCCATGTCCTCTTACACTTTCTAGGTGTTCTATCTTTCTCCAGTTTAAATTTGGTACCTGAAATTTCCCCTCTGTCCGTCCTCCCAATGCTAAGGGGGAGCTTTTGTCAGCATGTCCTATGCATTGCATGGTCCCTTCGGTGTTTCTATTTTATAATCCTCGTCCCATGTGTATTGACCATATATGTTTAATTTTTTATGTCTGAAGAAGACAGTCTGTCTGGGTGGGAAAGAATACATATACCTGGGTTTGGGTTCTGATAGCCACTTAAGAACTGGAAGTTTTGGCTGGGTGAGGTGGCTGATGCCTGTAATCCCAGCACTTTGGGAGGCAGAGGCGGGCGGATCATGAGGCCAGGAGTTCAAGACCATCCTGACCAACGTGGTGAAACCCCGTCTTTATGAAAAATAGAAAAATTAGCTGGACATGGTGACGTGCACCTGTAATCCCAGTTACTCAGGAGGCTGAGGCAGGAGAATCGCTCGAATCTGGGAGGTGGAGGTTGTAGTGAGCTGGGATCAGGCCACTGCACTCCAGCCTGGGTGATAGAGTAAGACTCCATCTCAAAAAAACAAAAACAACAACAAAAAACAGAACTGGAGGTTTTTAACTTAAATATAGTGGGAGCAGGGGCAGGAAGAACTTCAGCCCAAGTCCAGTTGGCATGAACTAAAATGGAAGCTTTGAAAGCCCTTGGGTTCCTCTTTTGCCTTTGATGCGTTGTGCATGTAGTAGGCACTTAGTCAATATTTCCAGCCTTGGAAGATTGACGTGTACTGTAAAAGGGAATTCTTAGAATTGCATTTTCCATGTAGAACGTGGAGGGAACAGGTTGACTGGAAGAAGTTACCCGTAGTTGGGCTTGTTCAAGAAGAAAACCAGTCTATGAAGATAAAGGAAGAAGTCCCTGCAAATTCGTTTTGCTCAGAGGAGCAAAAATGTCTACTTGGCACTAGCAAAGATGCAGTCCCAGTAATGGTGAAAGTGCTGTGTTGACAAAAGGGGTCCTCAAAGTCCAGGGCTTGACTCTCCATTCCTTCCTGGTTTTAAGGGCTGGCGAGGAGCAGAAACTTGAAGATGTACAGTGGTCAGACTGGAAAATGGAGAAAGTGGAGGATCTGCAGCCATTTTGACTGTCAGCCATTTCTGTGACTGAGTCTTTTCTCTTTTCTCCTTGTTTGCTCTCCACTGACCTGAGTCTTGAATATCTTAATTCCCCATCCATTTGGATGGAGTTTCTGCACCAGGCCTCCACTTTGATCCAGGCCAGCCCACAGAGGACTGTCTTTGGCTCAGGTGCCGATACCAGTCTGCGGAGGCCAGGGTTCAAGGCCACACAACTCTGATTCTGGTTGCTTGTGTTTAGTTTGAGCCTGGCTCTTTGCTCACACTTGATCAATCTACTAAGGATTTGTGCATCAAAAAAATTAGGCATAGTGATGAATTATGAACTTTAAAAAAATTGGAAATCATGGCCGGGCACAGGGGCTCATGCCTATAATCCCAGCACATTGGGAGGCTGAGGCGGGCGGATCATGAAGTCAGGAGATCAAGACCATCCTGGCTAGCATGGTAAAACCCTGTCTCTACTAAAAAAAATTAGCTGGGCATGGTGGCCTGTGCCTGTAGTCCCAGCTACTCTGGAGGCTGAGGCAGCAAAATTGCTTGAACCCAGGAGGTGGAGGTTGCAGTGAGCCGACATTGCGCCACTGCGCTCCAGCCTGGGCGACAGGGCAAGATTCTGCCTTGAAAAAGAAAAAAATAGAAATCATGAGTATGTAAAGATAATAAATAGGGAACACAAAGGAGGCTCTTTTTTCCCCCCCACAAATAGGACTTTTTATTTGCCACTATTGTTGAACTTTAAACAGATTCTTGGACTGGTGGATGCCAAGGTGGGCAAATCACAAGGTCAGGAGATCAACGAGCCTCTTTTTTACTGTTCAGTGCCAAGTGGTCATGGGAAAGGGAATGCTGGAGTTGAAAAACTAGCATTTGGTAATCATAGTGAAGACTGAATCAGGCAAGAATCATCCGCTGGTGTTAGATCTTAAGGGAAATCTCAGTGAGGATCATATTTACGTGGCTTTAAAATATTTCCCACAGATTGCTTATGAGTTGTGTATTAGTTCCCTATTGCTCCTTTAACAAATTACCAAACACTTAGTTCCTTAAAGTAACACAAATTTATCTTATAGTTCTGGAGAGTCAGAAGTTCAAGATGAGCCTTAGAGGGCGAAAATCAAGGTGTTGGCAGGGCTGGTTCCTTCTGGAGGCTCCTGGGAAAAATCTGTTTTCTTTCATTTCAGTCTCAAAGCCAGCAGTGGAACAGCTTCAAGTCTCTGCCCCTGTTGTCACATTGCCTTCTATCTCTGACTCCTGTGTCCCTCTTATAAGGACCTTGTGATTACTACATGAGTCCTACCTAGATGATCCAGGATCCTCTTCTTGCTTCAAGATCCTTAACCACTTTGCAAAAATCCTTTTGCCATATAAAGTAACATTCTTATAAGACTCTGGTGATTAGGATGTGAATAGGATGCGGGAGGGGGAGGTGTTCATTTCACCTACTGCGTGTTGCAAGATAAAAGTAACTTCACAGTGCAGAAATTGGACAACACCTTGACCAGGTAATCAAAATCAACATCCATAAGGGCAGGTGGACATCCTGTGCTCCAGAGGTGACACTTTGAGAAGGGTCTATCACCACCTATGTAGTATTTGGTTAAGGATCCATTATCTGAATCAAATCGTGAAACCTGAGATCCCCAGAGGAGGAATTTTCTATTAAGAAAAAGGCCTGGTACAAAAGTATTAATGTCAAAAAAGACAGGCTGTGAAAAGATTCAGATTAAAGGAGGCTAAAGAGGTAATGGCAACTAAATGTAATGTCTGATCGCATCCTAGATACCCTATTGGAGGGAAAAAATGCTGTAAAGGACATTGTCAACTGACAAATTAGAATGTACTTCAATACAAGTATTGTATCCTATTTACTGAAGTTCTTATACAACCCTGAGCTTGAACTTATTTCCAAGTAAGATGTTAAATATTATTTTAAAATAGTAGGAATTCTTTTGGCACAGTTTATCTCCCATCTTCCTGTGAGACATGCTAGCAAGACTTCTGGACACAGAATTGAAAACCGAACAGCAATAAGGCTTAAGGGACCCACGAAACTCCCGAAGGAGCATTCTGCTTTACAGGGTAGCCCAGGAGACAGTAAGATGGCAAGTTCCTGAGGCAGCAGAAGTCCTAGTAGTTAAATTATATCTCCGAGGCTTTCTGTCTGCTACACAAGAAACCAAAGCTGCAAGGGCTCGCACCAGAGACCACAGAAGCCAGAGGAGCAGGGTCTGCCCATGATGTCTGCCATAGGAGAAACAAAAAAGGGAGATGGCAGCAAGAGAATGGTGTGACAGCTGGCTGTACAGCTGCACTCAGGTCCTTCTGGCTTAGAAATAAAAGGCTCCAGGGAAAGAGCCTGCTTTAAAGACTTCCTGAGCCCAAGCTGCTGCTAAGACACTGCAGAGGTTGAAGGATGTTTTTCTTTCCCTGATGTGTGTGGCAGAAGGGGGGGGGATGAGAGTGGGTTCAAAGACTTAAGGCAAAGAGCTCCATGTTGTAATATTTCAAATTTGTAAATAGGATCTGATGAAAAAGATGTCCAGTTATTTTAACAAGGAAAGTGGCCAAGGACTTAGAGGTTCTGCTGGAACAGTAGTTGTCCCGCTGTCTATTAAGTAGGACTTGGCCAGGCGTGGTGGCTCATGCCTGTAATCCCAGCACTTTGGGAGGCCAAAGTGGGTGGATCACTTGAGATCGGGGATTGAAGACCAGCCTGACCAACATGGTGAAACCCTGTCTCTACTAAAAATACAAAAAATTAGCTTGGCCTGGTGGCAGGTGCCTGTAATCCCAGCTACTCAGGAGGCTGAGGCAGGAGAATTGTTTGAACCCGTGAGGCAGAGGTTGCAGTGAACTGAAATAGTGCCACTGCACTCCAGCCTGGGCGACAGAGCGAGACTCCGTCTGAAAAAAAAAGAAGTAGGGCTAGAAAAACTAGGGCAGGACTTCTGAAACTTGAGTGCACGTGAAAATTGCTTGAGGATCTTCTTAAAATAGACTCTGATTCAGTAGTTCTGGAGCAGGGCCCAAGAGGCAGCATTTCTTGAAATCTAATTAGTAGATGTTGGTGCTGCCAGTATGTGGACCACACTTTCAGTAGTACTGAGCTAGTGTCATGGTCAATGGAAAATCGGATGGGTCACATTGCAGAGAAATGAAGACAGCTGTTGCATGAACCACTGCTGAATTTAAATGTAAATATCAATGCACTGCTCTAAGTGGCCTTTGAAATCAATAGGTGTTGCCATAGTAATTGCTAAAATGAGAGTCTGTTTGATTTCCAAGGGTTAGAAATGTTCTTATGGATATGATTAAAAAGCCAGTTTGATACCACCCAAAGCAATGTACAGATTCAATCCAATCACTACCAAAATACCAATGACATTCTCAACAGAAATGAGAAAAAGAATCCTAAAATCTATGTGGAACCACAAAGGACCCCAAATAGCCAAAGCAATCCTGAGCGAAAAGAACAAAGATGGAGGCGTCATGATACTTGAGTTCAAAATATGCTACAAAGCTGTAGTAGCCAAAACAGCATGGTACTGACATAAAAACAGAGACATCAACCAATGGAACAGAATAGAGAACCCAGATATAAATACACACACACCACACTCATTTTCAACCAAGGTCCCAAGAACATGCGATAGGAAAAGGACAGTTTCTTCAATACATGGTGCTGGGAAAACTGGATAAACACATGCAAAAGAATGAAAATAGACCTCTATCTCCAAATCAAATCAAAACAGGTTACAGACTTAAATATAAGATCTGAAACTGAAACATCTAGAAGAAAACACTGGAGAAATGCTCAGGTTGTTAGTCTGGGCAAAGATTTTTTGTGTAAGACTTCAAAAGCACAGTCAACCAAAGCAAAAATAGACAAATGGGATTACATCAAACTAAAAAGCTTCACAGCAAAGGAAAAAAGTGAAGAGACAATCTACAGAATGCGAGAACATATTTGAAAACTAATGATTTGACAAAGAAGTATGAATAACTAGACTATATAAGGAGTTCAGACAATTCAATAGCAAAAAAAAAAAAATCTGCTCAAAAGGGGACAAAGGACATATCCTTAAAAAAAGACATACAGATGGCCAACAGGCATATGAAAAAATGCTCAATAGCACTAATCAGAGAAATGCAAATCAAAACCACAGTGAGCTAACATCTCACCCTGGTTAAAATGGCTTTCATAAAAACAACAGGGAATAATGGGTGCTGGTGAGGATATGGAGAAAGGGGAACTCTCCTACACTGTTGGTGGGAATGTAAATTAGAACAGCTGCAGTGGAAAACTGTGGAGGTTCCTCAACTGAATATATATATATATATACACACACACACATATGTATGTATATATATATACATATATATATATGGGGGGGAGAGAGAGTATATATCCAAAAGTAAGGAAATCAATATATTTAAGAGATATTTGCACTCCCACGTTTATTGGAGCACTATTCACAATAGCCACAATATGAAATCAACCTAAGTTCCCAGTAGATGAATGAATTAAACGCATTTGTACACAGTGGAATATTATTCAGCCATGAAAAAAAGGAAATCCTGTCATTTGCAGAAATGCCGATGGAACTGGAGATCACGTTAAATGAAACGAGCCAAGCACAGTAAGAGAAATATCAAAGTAGGAGCTAAAAAGGTAGATTTCTTGGAGGTAGAGAGTAGATTGGTGGTTACTGGAGGTCAGGAAGGGTGAGGGATGGGGTGGAGAGCGGTTGATTAATGGCTACAAGTACACAGTGTGATACAAGAAGTGAAAACTGTTTGATATATCAGTAGGGTGGCTGGTTTATAATTCTGTATTTCAAAATAGAAGAAAATAATTCTAATGTTTCTAGCATAAATAAAAGATAGGCCAGGCGCAGTGGCTCATGCCTGTAATCCCAGAACTTTGGGACGCCGAGATGTGCAGATTACAAGGTCAGGAGATCAAGACCATCCTGGCTAACACGGTGAAACCCCGTCTCTACTAAAGAATTACAAAAAAAATTAGCTGTAGTCCCACCTACTTGGGAGGCTGAGGCAGGAGAATCACTTGAACCTGGGAGGTGGAGGTGGCAGTCAGCCAAGATCACACCACTGCACTCCAGCCTGGGTGACAGAGTGATACTCCATCTCAAAAATAAGTAAAAAATAAAAGATAAATATTTAAGGTGATGGGCATACCAATGACAGTGATTTAATCTTTAAAAGTCATATGAACTTACTAAATTATCAATGTACCCCCAAAATATGTGCAACTAATATGTATCAATAAAAATAAGTACTAAAGAAAGGCAATTTGATAAACTATTAATCTGGGGCTTTCTTTTAAGCTCTCTACTCCCTAAAAGGCATGGATACCCCCAGCACTTGAAATATTACAAAACAGTGCTGGTAGATAGAAGCCCATTAGGAGAGATTTGAAGCAACAAACAGTGCAGAAATGATCAAGGACTCTAAAAGGATATGGACTCTGTTCATTTTGCAGACACTGCCCTGACAGCTAGAAGGTACTAAACACAGTGATAAGGGATTATACCCTTCATTCACCTAAGCATGCAACTTACTGAAGTCTGGATTGTGCTTTGATTTCATGGCTTTAGGTAAGTTTATTTCTGTGGAGAGTAAAACTGGAACAAACTTCAATTTGTGCTTGAGTCTTTTGCAGGTTTATTCAAAATACAAAGAATAAAAAGGGGAAGAATGAGAGGTTGTACGATTCTGTCCTGGTGCTATACTAGAGCAGCTTTCGGCAGCACTTACCACTTTTGCTGTAGTCTCTGTGTAAAGGGTCATAGACAACGTGTGGGATATATCCACGGCAATGTGTAAAAGAAAGAACATGTGGGCAGCCTCTTCTGCAGCAAAGAAAAATAAGCCACAGGGCACTAGGAGGGCTGCTGGAAACAGAGGCATGAAGGTGAAGTTAAGACTTAATAAGGTGAAGGCTGTAAAGAAAGTGCACAAGTTTTAGTTTAAGGGAGGGCAGGCCTGGAGGTGATTTACTTCAAGTTACTTTATAAAACACTGAACATTTAGGAGATACTTCAAAACCTAATACTATTTAGCCCTGCTGTAGCTATGTAAAAAATAAACTCTTAGGTTTCTCCATAACCAAAAAGCTATCAGGCCCTTCCAATCTTACTCCTTCCCCTAACCCCTCCAGCTAGAAAGCTATCTGGGCTGGTGTTAAGGATTGAATTGTGTTCCTCAAAAAGATGCCGAAGTCCTAATCCCCAGGACCTATGAATGTGACCTTATTTGGAAATAGGGTCTGTACAGATGCTAAGATAGGGTTCTTTCTAGCCTTTAGAACTTAGACAATTTCTGTTGTTTAAGCCACCCAGTTTATGGTACTTTGTTACAGCTTTGCAGGAAACTGGTACAAATGGTCTACAAAATAGGATGGGAGCAGTGGCTCACACCCGCAATCCCAGCACTTTGGGAGGCCAAGACAGGCAGATCACGAGGTTAGGAGATCGAGACCATCCTGGCTAATATGGTGAAACCCCGTCTCTACTAAAAATACCAAAAAAAAAAAAAAAATAGCCAGATATGGTGGCAGGTGCCTGTGTTCCCAGCTACTCCGGAGGCTGAGGCATGAGACAGAGGTTGCAGTGAGCCGAGATTGCGCGATTGCACTCCAGCCTGGGTGACAGCAAGACTCCATCTCAAAAATAAAAATAAAAAAACAAAAATCAAATGGTCTACAAAATAGCAGATGGAGGAAGGTTCGTGTATCAGTCAGCTGTCACTGCAATAATACTGCATAGCAAGCAAACTTGAAATTTCAACAGCTTCTAGCAACAAGTGTTGATTTTTCTTCTCAGCCATCTGTGTGTTGGCTGGGGTTCAGCTGATCTAGGCTGGGCCCTGTTTCAAGCTGTGTGTTGGGTCTAGGTTTGCTCCACATGTCTCTCATCCTCCTTGGATCATTGGCTACCTGAGACGTGTTCTCACAGAAGAAGGCATGGAGCACAAGAGGACAGGCACAATGACACAAGCACATGTCAAGCCTCTGTGCGTGCCATGTCTGTCAATATTCCATTGGCCATAACACACTGCATGGCCAAAACCAGGGCCAAGAGACAGGGCTGTGCCCTCTGTCAAGCATGAAGCAAGGATATGGATGATAGGGGAGTGAATAATTGGCAAAAAGATTTCAATCTACCACATTTGACTCCTGAATTTATTGTAAGAGGCCAGGAGTTCAAGACTAGCCTGGCCAACATGGTAAAACCGTGTCTCTACTAAAAATACAAAAATTAACCAGGTGGGTTGCAGCACTCCTATAATCCCAGCTACTCGGGAGGATGAGGCATGAGAATCACTTGAACCCAGGAAGCAGAGGGTGCAGTGAGCTGAGATCCCACCACTGCACTCCAGCATGGTCAACAGAGTGGCACTCCAACTCGAAAAAAAATAAAAAGGTGTTTTAGGAACTAGGAAGATTTCTCAGGGATAGCAGCAGCCTAGCTTGACACTGACAAATGTGGTGAAGACTAAATCCTATAGCCTTATATCATTCTTTAAGTGAAGCATTCAACAGATGACCTTTTATTAGCAAAGAGATATTAAAACTGTTGCAGGAAATAACCAAAAGCATTAACGGGCATCTTATGTGTAAAATAATACTGTGAAGTGCACAGACATCCTACATTGTATAAGATACTAATGTTTGTGGTTTCCTGGAAGGAACATTGTTCTGAGAAATGAGGAAAGGTGCCATTTGGTGAACATATTCTTTTGGTAGTTAGAGAATTTCAAACACAGACTAAATTGTATTCCATCTTTTGACATGGAAGTCGAGGGTTACAAGGCAGCATTGTTCCTTCTCTCCACTCCTTGCCTTTAGTAGTAGAATCAAGACCCACTTGAGAAATCATCCTAAATTTCCAGGCATGAAAGTCAGTGGTGTTGTCTGTTTACTCTGTTGATTGTCTTTTGTGTGTGTGTCTGTGTGTGTCTGTGTGTGAGACAGAGAGATGGAGTTTCACTCTGTTGCCCAGGCTGGAGTGCAATGGTATGATCTCAGCTGACTGCAACCTCCGCCTCCCAGGTTCAAGCGATTCTCCTGCCTCAGTCTCCCAAGTAGCTAGGATTACAGACATGTGCCACCATGCCCAGCTAATTTTGTATTTTTAGTAGAGACAGGATTTCACCATGTTGGTCAGGCTAATCTCAAAATCCTGACCTCAGGTGATCCACCTGCCTCGGCCTCCCAAAGTGCTGGGATTACAGCTGTGAGCCACCATGCCCGACCCTGTTTATTATTTCTTTTGCTGTGCAGAGGCTATTTAGTTTAATTAGGTCCCATTTGTCAATTTTTGTTGTAATTGCTTTTGGCATCTTCATCATGAAATCTTTGTCTAGAACAGTATTTCCTAGGTTATCTTCCAGGGTTTTTATACTTTTCGGTTTTATAAAATATTTAAGTTTTTTAATCCACCTTGAGTTGATTTTTGTATATAGTGAAAGAAAGGCATCTGGTTTCAATCTTCTACATATGGCTAGCCATTTATCCCAGGATTGCAAACTATGCATCTGGCAAAGTTCTAATATCCAGAATCTATAAGGATTTTAAACAAATTTACAAGCAAAAAACAACCCCATTAAAAAATGGGCAAAGGACATGAAGACTTTTCAAAAGATATACATGTGGCTACCAAACATATGAAAAAATATTCGACATCACTAATCGTTAGAGAAATGCAAATCAGAACCACAATGTGATACCATCTCATACAGTCAGAATGGCTATTAGAAAGTTAAAAATAACAGATGCTGGCAATATTGTGGAGAAAAGAGAATGCTTATATACTGCTGTGAGAGTGTAAATTAATTCAGCCATTGTGGAAGGCAGTGTGGTGATTCCACAAAGAATCTAAAACAGAAATACCATTTGACCCAGCAATCCTATTACTGGGTATATACCCAAAGGAATAGAAATCATTCTACTATAAAGACACGTGCATGCATATGTTCACTGCAGCACTATTCACAATAGCAAAGACATGGAATCAACCCAAATGCCCATCAACGATAGACTAGATAAAGAAACTGTAGTACATATGCACCATGGAATACTATGCAGCCACAAAAAGAAGTGAGATCATGTATTTTGCAGAAATATGGATAGAGGTAGAGGCCAGCATCCTAAGCAAACTAATGGAGGAAAAGAAAAACAAATACCACTTGTTCTCACTTATAAGTGGGAATCAAACAACAAGAACACATGGACACATAGAGGGGAACAATGGACACGGGGGCCTGCTAGACAGTAGAAGGTGGGAGGAGCGAGAGGAGCAGAAAAAATAACTATTGGATACTAGGCTTAATACCTGGATGATGAAATAATCTGTACACCAAACCTCTGTGACATGAGTTTACCTATATAACAAATTCGTACACATACCTCTGAACTTAAAATAAAAGTTTAAAAAAATGTAGGGCTTCACATATACACACATAGTGATATTACAGTGTACTCATCACACTCATGACAAACAATACCGACCCCTAAAAAAGACTGTTTATTCATGCAATACATAATATAAAAGTGGTTTTGAGAGGCTCTCGGCTCAGACCACTAGCTTCACATCTTGACTCTACCACTTTTTGGCTCTAGGACTTTGGCGCTGTGTTTGTGCAGCTGTAAGATAGGGATAATAGGCTGGACACGGTGGCTCACACCTTTAATCCCAGCACTTTGGGAGGCCAAGGCGGGTGGATCACCTGAGGTTGGGAGTTTGAGACCAGCCTGACGAACATGGAGAAACTCTGTCTCTACTAAAAATACAAAATTAGCTGGGCATGATGGCGCACACCTATAATTTTAGCTACTCGGGAGGCTGAGGCAGGAGAATTGCTTGAACCTGGGAGGTGGAGGTTGCCATGAGCCGAGATCATGCTATTGCACTCCAGCCTGGGCATCAAGAGCAAAATTCCATCTAAAAAAAAAAATAGTGATAATAACAGCACCTCCCTCCAGATTACTTGGGGATCAAATGAAAAAAAATCCGTGCTTAGCTGAGTGCCTGGCAAGGAGTAAGTTCTTAAATTTTAGCTATTATTATTTATCAACAAGTATCATGTTTCATTTTTCATTGTATTTTTTGAGATGAAATTTTGCTCTGTCACCCAGCCTGGAGTGCAGTGGCACGATTTCGGCTCACTGCAATCTCCACCTCCTAGGTTCAAGCCATTCTCCTGCCTTAGCCTCCAGAGTAACTGGGATTACAGGCGTATGCTGCTGCCATGCCCAGCTAATTTTTGTATTTTTAGTAGAGATGGGGTTTCCCCATGTTGGCCAGGCTGGTCTCGAACTCCTGACCTGAAGTGATCCTCCCACTTTGGTCTCCCAAAGTGCTGGGATTACAGGCGTGAGCTACCATGTCCAGTCAAGTATCAGGTTTCAAAAATTAGCATGCAACATCAGAATTTGTACTAGTATAGCCAAACTGCCTACTATGTTGTGCCGCTGCTGCCTTTAAAAGAAATCTTGTGGCAGAATCTGAAAGAATACTAACGGCCACCCCCACTTCAGTGTTTACATTTACCAAAAACAATTCTACAAAATTCGTTTCATTTTTTTAAGACCTATTACTTTTAATTTCCCCAAATGCTCAATTTTTCCCTCCAGTTTCTCCACATGTCCCCAAGTTCACTGGGTATGTTAGATGATAATTAAATGAGGGCAGTAAAGATGTTAGATGTCCAGGATGTGTCCTGGAAGGACTCATTTAAGGGTGGATTGGGTAATCTTCCATTTATATGTTAAAAATGGTTAAGGTTACATATTTAAGTAACTCTGTAAGCTCTTGAAGGGCAGAGCCCATGCTGTATTGAGCTTTGCATCCCCAGGGTTGGGCAGGCACATGGGACCCAATAAAAAGAAAATGAAAATATAAATGATTAAAGAGATAATATGAGGCCAAGTGTGGAGGCTCACATTTGTAATCCCAGCACTTTGGAAGGCCGAGGTGGGTGGACCACCTGAGGTCAGGAGTTCAAGACCAGCCTGGCCAACAGGGTGAAACCTTGTCTCTACTAAAAATACAAAAATTAGCCAGGCATGGTGCATCTCTACCAAACATACAAAAAAAAAAAAAAAATCAGCTGGGCGTGTTGGCAGGCATCTGTAATCCCACCTACTCGGGAGGCTGAGGCAGGAGAATCGCTTGAACCCAGGAAGGGGAGGTTGCAGTGAGCCAAGATCATGCCATTGCACTCCAGCCTGGGTAAGAAAAAAAACAATATGAAATATAAATCATCAAAAAGATAACATATCTGGTGGTTTGGCTATGGAAGACCAAGTAACATGCCAAGGACTTACAGGGGATTCAAATAACAGTGATGGTAGTTACTAAATTATGTTTCCACTTGGCACAGATATATGGAGAAAGAAATCCACATGAAAAAGATGATCAGCAGCTGTCTCTTTCATGTAACAAATGCATTTAACTAGGCCTCAAATCACAGGCCTTCAAAATTTGGAAGACTGATGTCAATATCCTCATGGAAGAATCAGAATGTTACAGTAATGTTTCTGGGAAAAAGACAGTGGAGAAGTTGGAAAATGTTCACAGTACTATGGGGTTTTGTTTTGTGCCAAAAAGCTCCTTTAAAACATGCGACCAGCCACGGAAGTCACTGCATGTGAAGGGTAAAAAACAAAAACTGTCAGACATTAGAAAGGTACTTGGCAAAATTTATTAGAGGTGACGTACAATTATGCCTTTTCCTATATTACCACCCAGTGCTTGGCTCCTGGGCTTGAAATTTATAATTCCTTTAGTAATGGTACCTCATTGTATACTCATTAAAAAAAAAAAAAGAAAATACAGTTCTTCCAGTACCTTCCATCTTCCCACCTGTCTGCATCTCCAGGCTTCAAATTTATTATATGTTATTAAATTGCTTTCCAAAGTGGTGTACCAGTTTACACTCATGATTAAGGTATGAGGGTTGAAAGTGCTCCATTGCCAATACTTGACATTGTAGACTTCTAAATTTTTGCCAGTCTCTGCTGGGTGTGGTGGCTCATGCCTGTAATCCTAGCACTTTGGGAGGCCAAGGTGGGAGGATTGCTTGAGCTTAGGAGTTCAAGACCAGCTTGGGCAACTTGGCAAAACTCCATCACTACAAAATACACAAAAATTAGCCCAGCATTGTGGCGGGCGCCTGTAATCCCAACTACTCGGGAGGCTCAGGCATGAAAATCACTGGACCCCAGGAGGTGGAGGTTGCAGTGAGCCGAGATCACACCCCTCCACTCCAGCCTGGGTGACAGAGTGAGACTCTCTCTCAAAAATAATAAGAATAAATAAAAGAATAAATTTTTGCCAATCTGGAGATGTGAAATGTTCATTCCTTGTAGTTTAAATTTTCATTTACCTGAGTATTAATGAGGCTGGGCACATTTTTATAAGTTGATTGGCCAGTCAGCATTTCTCTTGAGAAAAATGCCTGCCTCCTTTTGTCCATTTGGCTATTGGGCTTTGATTTTCTTATAGATCAGTTGTACTTTAAATTTTCAGGATAATAATCCATTGTTGCTTGTATTGTTACAAGTGTCTACTCTCAATCTGTAGTGTGTCTTTTTCATTTCTAGTAGTATTTTTGGATGCACGAAAGTTTTTTATTTTGATGTAGTCGAATTTGTCAGTCTGTTTCCTTTATGATACATGTTTGTGTCTTGTTTTAGAAACCTTTCCCTAACCTAATTTTCTGTATATATTCTAGTGTTTTAAACTTTTACTTCTTATAATGAGGGCTGTCATTTGTCTGGTACTCCTTTTGGGAGGCTTTTAAAAGAAGTTAGCTGAAAGTAGAAGAGAAAAAAGGCAGTAGCTGCCATATTTATTGCATTGATTGCTTATTCCAACCCCATTCAAAATGATTCTCTTCTAAGTATTTCCAGAATCTGAGGTATTTTCATTTCACCTCTAAAAAAAATAACTGTGGTGAGCAGAGATGGTGCTACTGCACTCCAGCCTGGGCGAAAGAGCAAGACTCCATCTCAAGACAAAACAAAACAAACCAACCTTGGATTAAGTGTAGTGTTGTACCATTTTTCAAAGCATAGCCAAAGCTAGTGTCCTGATAATAGAATATGTTATTAAGACAAAATGCATTTTAAAAAACCAGGATTTCACAAGGGTATGCCTTGTCGGTCTTGTCTTTGCCATTAAATGCTGGGAGTTCTTTGTGTGTCTTTCGCTACCTACCCAGTGGGATTTGGATAGAATTATCCAGAATCTTACATCTGGACTTTCTGATTCTCAGATTTCAAAATTTATAAAGGTAACACACAGGGTTAATCCACTTCCATGGAGAATGGACTCTGATATTCTTTTTTTTTTTTTTTAGTCAGAGTCTGGCTCTGTTGCCTAGGTTGGAGGGCAAGGGCGCCATCTTGGCTCACTGCAACCTCTGCCTTTTGGGTTCAAGTGATTCTCCTGCCTCTGCCTCCCAAGTAGCTGGGATTATAGGCATGTGCCACCAGGCCTGGCTAATTTTTTGTATTTTTTTTGTAGAGACAGGGTTTCACCATGCTGGCCAGGCTGGTCTCGAACTCCTGACCTCAGGTGATAGGCCGCCTTGTGAACCACTGTGCCCAGCCTACATTTCTGATATTCTTTATGCCAGAATAACTCTCAATGTTACATCGTTCCTGAGAACAATAAGGTGATCACTTATTAATACATTATGGGTACTTCCTATATTTCAGGCCTTGGTATGGGTACCCAGTGAAGCAAGATAATGAAAGGCCCTCAATGTCCCCCAGTCTAAGGAGACTAACTCACAGGCATAAAACAGTGCGCTGCTGTCTCCTGATCATGCGTGGCATGCCCCATGGACATTTGAAACAATACAAGTAACAATCTAAAATGGCCAAAAAGGAGCTGGGTGTGGTGGCTCACGCCTGTAATCCCAGCACTTTGAGAGGCAGAGGCAGGTGCATCACTTGAGCCCAGGAGTTTGGGACCAGCCTGGATAACATAGTGAGACCCCCAAATCTACAAAAAAAATTAAAAAATTACCTGGGTGTAGTAGCACATGCCTGTAGTTCCAGCTACTCAGGAGGCTGAAGCAAGAGGATTGCTTGAGTCTGGGAGGTCAAGGTTGCAGTGAGCCATGATCACTCCACTGCACTCCAGCCTGGACGACAGTGAGAACCTGTCTCAAAATAAAATAAAATGGCCAAAAAGGGGCAGAGGAAGGAGAGAGTGAGTGCTTTTAAGCACTTGAATGGAAACTCTGATGGTTAGGTGGAAGATACAGTCAAGGGATAGCTGTATATTTCCCAGGTTTCTTTTTTGCTTTTTTAATTCATTATCCTTTCAGATAGAAATGTTTAGGGGAAACAGCAGGGAAGGGTTGCCAGGAACATAGCAATTTGGTTTACCAAGATCATTATATTTAGTACTTTAATGTCTAGCTTTTGAGGTGGGGGTGAGGGGTATTAGATTTAAGAAAAAGTAAACAGTTTTTCCTAATTATACCATACTATGAGACTTGGTGTGCTAGCTTCAAACAAAAATAATACAGTCTTTTCACCCTTACAGGAACATCAGTGATTAAACAGAATCGATCATCTGAGTGGTAATGATTGGAAGTTATTGCAGTTAAATAATGCTAAGCCTTTGAGACAAGCAATAGACTCCAAATGGAATTCATGGCTAATATCAGTAAGGCAGTCTACTGTGTAACATAGTATTTATCACTTCCTTAGGAAGACTAGTGATCTTTTCGGTTTGCATAAAGTACTACATTTTTGAAATTCATATATCATCTGTGTTTTCTATAATAATGGTACAATAAAATGTTCCTAGAATTTGACATGTTGGAAAACATTGTCTCCTTAAACAAATGAACATGCATGAATTATTTAAGAACCAATAACTGGGCCGGGCGTGGTGGCTCACGCCTGTAATCCCAGCTCTTTGGGAGGCTGGGGCAGGTGGATCATGAGATCAGGAGATTGAGACCATCCTGGCTAACATGGTGAAACCCCTTCTCTACTAAAAATGCACAAATTAGCCAGGCGTGATGACAGGTGCCTGTAATCCTAGATACTCAAGAGGCTTAGGCAGGAGAATCGCTTGAACCCGGGAGGCGGAGGTTGCAGTGAGCTGAGATCGAGCCACAGCACTCCAGCCTGGGCAACAAAGTCAGACTGTCTCAAAAAGAAAAAGAAAAAAGAACCCACAACTTAGGTCTTTTCCTTTTTGCTTTAGCTGTCAAGGCCCTCATTTACAGTGAGCAGCTCATCCTCACTCTCCTTTTCACTTATTTATATTTCTCTGCTTTATGGGTACTTTAAGGAAATTTGGCCACAAATTTCCTTGGAATTTGGCCACATACCCTGGCCATGTAAACATCTTGTAATTTAAATCTATTTGAGTATTTTTATTGGGAAAGGATTTAATATTGTAAGCTATGGGATAAGCAGGTACAGTTTTGCCCCTTAGCCCTGGGCAACAGGGGCTCTGCCCTGGGTCCTGGCTTCAAGAGGGCTCCACCCTGGCTCTCCTTGGGCTATGCCCTTTGCCATGGAGGGAAGGATCTGCAGTGCCAAGGGATGTGCCTGTGTCCCCTTCTAAAACATAGTTTGTGTCTCTGAGACTTGCAATTTCCTGTTTAAGCTTGCTCAGAGGCCGGGCGCGGTGGCTCACGCCTGTAATCCCAGCACTTTGGGAGGCCAAGGTGGGCAGATCACCTGAGGTCGGGAGTTCAAGACCAGCCTGACCAACATGAAGAAACTGTCTCTACTAAAAATACAAAATTAGGTGGGCATGGTGGCACATGCCTGTAATCCTAGCTACTTGGGAGGCTGAGACAGGAGAATCACTTGAACCTGGGACGTAGAGTTTGCGATTAACCCAAGATCGCACCATTGCACCCAGCCTGGGCAACAAGAGTGAAACTCCATCTCAAAAAAAAAAAAAAATTGTTCAGAGCTCACATCCAGGGCCCATGGGGGTCTCTTTCTCAGCTTGTCATCCCATCGTCCTGAGGATAGACTGTTCCTGGGCTCCCACGGGTTGTCAAGGTGCTGCCGGGTTAAGGGATGTGAACAGAGAAAGCAGGTGGGCCAAGGACTGGGACCTGCTCTCTAATGTGTTTCTATCTGAAACTTCCAGGAGTCTAAGAATTCTGAATTGGAATCTGGCCTTCCAGGTGGGTATGAAGTATATTTCCAAGGTAGGAGGAGAAAATGTATTTGACTGAACACTTTGTAGCCTGATTTACAGCTGAAATGGTATGTGGCTGCCCTCCATCTGTACTCTTCGCTCAGACCCATATAGTGGTGAGCATGGTGAACTATATTAGAGTTTTTTAGAAGTAGGGATAATGGGCCGGGCACGGTGGCTCACGCCTGTAATCCCAGCACTTTGGGAGGTTGAGGCGGGCGGGTCATGAGGTCAGTTCGAGACCAGCCTAACATGGTGAAACCCCATCTCTACTAAAAATACAAAAATTAGCCGGGCGTGGTGGTGGGCACCTGTAATCCCAGCTACTCAGGAGGCTGAGGGAGGAGAATTGCTTGAACCCAGGAGGCGGAGGTTGCAGCAAGCCGAGATCGCTCCACTACACTCCAGCCTGGGTGACAGAGCACGACTCTGTCTCAAAAAAAAAAAAAAAGGAAATAGGGACAATAAGTACTCATTAAGCTGTGTTTGGAAGAATAAAGGCAAATTTATTATGTCAAACAAGCTCTTTTAGAGTCTTTGAGGTCTTTCAAATGCATTACAAAACTGAAAATAATCAGTCAAAGTTTGAAAATCATAGTTCACGTCCCACATTTGTAGAGGATGCCCTATTTTATGTCCATCCATCCTTTTTTTTTCTTTTCCACTGAGTATGCTATTGGCAGAAAGTTCTAGAGAAGTGAGATATGTCTTGATTTGAATAAAACCAGGCTTGGTGAACCCAGAGAATACTTGACATCAAGGAATTTGATAGTAAGTTTTTAAGGCAGCCCATCAGAGGAAGTGTGAACCACACTCAGTAACCGCTATCTTGAAAGAAAGGATTTCCCTCTCACCCTTGACCATGACTACTAACTTCAGACTCCGCTACTCTCTTTTCCTCTCTCTTCATTCTGGCTACACAAATCACATACTGAACTTAGCCTTTTCAGGCTGACTTCTGTAATCTCATTGTGATTTCAGTTGCATTCATCCTGCAATGTTAAATGCCTTCTCAGTCAGGTCCCAGAGGTATAAAGCTGTCCAAATCATGGTCCCAACCATCAGGTGGCTGAAAGACTGAACACCTGCCGTCCTTACCAGCAATAGGGACACAACCAACTAGGATTAGAGGTTGACCAGGGTCTGCAGCGAAGAGCAGGAGACCAAAGAACAGGTGATCTTTTCTTTTCTTTTTTTGAGACAAAGTCTCACTTTGTTGCCCAGGCCGGAGTGCAGTGGCACAGTCTCGGCTCATCCTAGCCTCCACCTCCAGGGTTCAAGCGATTCTCCTGCCTCAGCCTCCGTAGTAGCTGAGATTACAGGTACGTGCCACTGCCACCCGGCTCATTTTTGTATTTTTAGCAGAGATGGGGTTTCACCATGTTGGCCAGGCTGGTCTCAAACTCCTGACCTCAAATGATCCATCAGCCTCGGCCCCCTAAAGATGATGTTAAATTGTGGTAAAGAACACTTCCCCTCCCTAACTCTTCTCTCCTCTTCTCCCCTCCACTCCTCTCTTCTCCCCTCCCTTCTCCTTTCATTACCTCTTCTTTCCATTATTTCTTCATCCCTTCCTCTTTTTGTCCTCCAATAAGTCTGGACTGAATACGTCCCATACCCATAGAAAGCCCTGAATAAGAATTTTAAAAAACAAACAATAGGAGACATCTATAGGCATATCTTTGGGTGACCAAATGCAATATTAAGAAATAGAGCAATAATAATGCCTGCCATTTCTTCAGGGCCCATTTTAAGCACTTCATAAGTGTCATTATCATACTTTATTACTGTCTCCCATTGCCAGATGACAAAATTGAGACCCTGAGAGATTAGGTGATTTTTTTCAAGGTCACACAGCAGTAAGTAGCAATTCTAGGAATCCAATCCAGGGAGTTTGTTCCCAAATACCAGATATTTAGCCACTGTCACACTGTACTATCCTGCCTGGCAGCCTGGAAACATGTATCAGCGTGAATGATGCAGTTAGACATTACATGAAAAAGAGAAGGGAACTCTGTTAGTGTTATGTGAGGAAAGCAGAAGCCACTCTAGGTGTTTCCAACAAAAGTGTATTTTTCATGCAGGGAATTGGTTTCAAAGGTAGTGGAAGAGCAGAAGGAAGAAAAGAGAGGATGTTACCCAGAGTTCAGTGACTGACTGCAAAAGGCTGCTGCTGCCCTTAAGGCTAGAGAAGCAAACAGGGAAAAAGAATGGGGCCTAATGTCCACATCACACTTACCCCGGAGGCTGCTGCTGCTGTTGAGTGGGACTCCAGGAGCCACAATCCCACTGATGCTACCATGTGCCCCTGCGGCTGTCACATTTGCAGTCTTTATGTGGGGGCCTGGAGTTTCCTGCTGGAGCCCTGGCTAAAACCGGGAGCAGTCAGGAAAAAATAAACCAGGCTTCTACATTCCTCTCGTTTTTGAATTTCCTATTAATGCCTTCCCTTGACAGAGTCTAACAGGCACTCAGCTGGCAAGGGAGCCTGGAAAATGTAGTTTGTGGGCTTCCAGCTGCCACCCATACATTGAACACACTAGAAGGTCACAGTGGGGCTAAAAGCCAAAGCATATTCTACAGGCTCAGTGTTGCATAAGGAAACATGGATACAGGGAAGAAAAAAGCATATTTCATTGAATCTAAGATTCAATTGACTGTAAGATGTACCATAATACCACCATAATAATACCATCAAGAAAGGAAAATACCACCAAATTATGCCACATTACCACTTACGAGGTACATTCTACTTCTAGAAACGTTAGAGCTTGAAAAAAAGTCCCTCTTAAAATTGATGAGATATAGTAAATGTCTGATCTCAACTTACATGTAGTTTAATGGGGCAGCCTTCTGCAGAGACTATTCTAATACAATCTGACATCCTGTGACCCTGTGACCTTACTAAGAAGAGGGGTCTGGGAAGATTTTCTCAAGGAGGTAAAATCCGAGCTGAGTCGTAAAAGACGAAACTGAGTTTCCTAAAGAAATGGTTTTCCAGGCAAAAGGAGAAATGTTTTCAAAGCGCAAAAGGCTGGGTAAAGTTTAGTGCATTTGAGAACTTGAAGGGGTTTATTAGAATGACTGGTATGTAGGGTGTAAATTGAGAAGCCGTGCACAGGTGAGCTTGGAGGATTGCGTGGGCTCAATCATGCAGGAACTCCATGTGAAGCATTTTGACATTTTCCTAAAAACTGACAGCAGCCACTGAAGGATTTTAAGAACCATCAGAGGTCCATTTGAAATTTGACTCAGGACTGTAATTCAGTTGGTTCATACCAGTGTGGCGGCTGCTGCTTTTGTGAAATAGTGAAATATCTCCTTACTACCTATGGATGGCTGCCCCTTGGGGGCCCCTGCAGCCTTATCCAATCCACCCCCTCTCATAGAACCATCCAGATCCAGCAACTAAGATAGTACCTGGCACAGCAGGAGCCTCTGAAACTGGCCCTAGTCCCCTGGTCAGTGCCATGCCATGGTAGTTGTGAAATATTTTGAATGGCATCACTGGTTTGATCACATAAGTTTAATGTTTAGTTTGGTTGGTTCTTCAGTCCACTTTACTACATTGAGAAGAGATTTAACGGTTGCCCTACAACAGTGGTTCTCAAAATGTGGTCCCCAGACTAGCAGCATCAGAATCACCCTGGAGCTGGTTAGAAATTCAAATTTCAGGCTGGGCCCGGTGGCTCACGCCTGCAATCCCAGCACTTTGGGAGGCTGAGGCGGGCAGATGACCTGAGGTCAGGGGTTCGAAACCAACCTGGCCAACATGGTGAGACCCCATCTCTATTAAAAATACAAAAATTACCTTGGCATGATGGTGGGTGCTTGTAATTCCAGCTACTCAGGAGGCTGAGGCAGGAGAATTGCTTGAACCCGCGAGGCAGAGGCTGCAGTGAGCCAAGATCACACCACTGCACTCCAGCCTGGGCGACGGAGCGAGACTCCATCTTAGACCTACAGAATTAGAATCTCTAGGGATGGAGCCTAGCAATCTGTTTTTTAATTTAATTTAATTTTGAGACAGGATCTCACTCTGTCACCCATGCTGGAGTATAGTGGTACAATCATGGTTCACTGCAGCATCAACCTCCTGGTCTCAAGCAATCCTTCCACTTCAACCTCCTGAGTAACTGGGTCTACAGGTACTCACCACACCCAGCTAATTTTTGTATTTTTTGTAGAGACAGGATTTCATCATATTGCCCAGGCTGGTCTCAAACTCTTGGTCTCAAGCCATCCGCCCACTTCAGCCTCCAAAAATGCTAGAATTACAGGTGTGAGCCACCACACCTGGATGCAATCTGTTTTAACCAGCCCTCCAAGAGATTCTGGTGCCCACTCAAATTTGAGACTCAGTTCTCTAAGCCCTTTGTCCTCATAACATCTGAGTAAGCCATCTTGAACAATTGGTTGGTATTAATCCAGGGCATAGAAACTTCTGTAGGTTAACAGTCTAACCAAGGGGTAGGGGTGGGTATGACCAGTTTGAGGATACAGCAAATAAGCATTCATTATTACATTTTAAAAAGTGTTATGCAGTGGAGTGCTTTGGAAAAGGTATTAATATTATGGGTTTGGGAGCTGTATCAATCATGTTTTTTATGTTCTATATTTTATGATGTGTTGACATCTTGGCGCCTTGCAGACCCAGGGAAGGTCTGTCCCTCCCAGGGTTAGCTAATTCCTAGATAACTTGCCTGTGAGTATGCCTTTGATTTGCAGATCAACCAATCCACGTTCATACACCCCCTACTTCCTTTCAGCAGACTCCTACAGTTGAGGACACTACACTCAACTGTAAATCACCTTGGGAAATCACCCCAAGGGCTAGGTACCAAAGCACTAGAGACCACCTGTAGAGGCCAGAGCCTGCTGAAATTATACATGCTATCCACCCAATCCTAAACCTGCTCAGCTGCTTACCCTGCCTTGCCCATTCCTTTCCTCGAAACTGCAATAAAGTGCCTATGGTTTCCCCTTGCTCCTTCTGCTCCCTGATGCTCCCACATGTGGCCCTGTGTGGCATGGCATTGAAATGGGAGAGTTCCCTGATTCCCCTTGCAGGATATGAGACAGGGGTGTGCTCACCTGTTTGGTCGCCCCAGCACCTCAAACCCCTTACGGGAGGGGAAGCATGCATATGGGCAGGTGCAGGAACCGGGGTGAGCACTTTTGGGCTCCTGCCCCACAGGAGCATCTAATGGTGGGTGTTTGTGACTCCCGAAGCCCAAGTGGGCATGTGTAACAGTGTGCTCCTTTAGTTTTGCCATCTGCAGACAGCTTGTGAGTTAATCAGCTCAGTGGACCCTCTGCCTTATCACAAGGGCAGGGGGCGAGTATGACAGCCTTCTGTATCCCGAGCTCTTTCCCAGTGTCCCAAAAGAATTGGATCACATGTGGGCTTGATGGATGAGTGCAGGGTTTTATTGAGTGGTGGAGGTGGCTCTCAGCGAGATGGATGGGGAGCCAAAAGTGGGGATAGAGTGGAAAGGTGGTCTTCCCCTGGAGTCAGGCTGCCCAGCAGCCAGACTCTTCTCTGACTGCCCCAGTCTGAACTCCCCTCGGCGTCCAGACATCCCTCCTCTTCTCTCTCTGCTGCGTCGTTTTGCTGTCACTGGTTGGCTGGTCTGCTTGCCTCTTCCTCTCTTCACTTGGGGGGTCTCATCTGGAGCTTGGGGTTCAGTGTTTATTTGGGGCCAGGATGGCAGATGTCGTGGGCCAAATGGCAACTTTTGGGTGTGAAAACAGAAATGCCTGTCCTCATTAGGGACTCTGGTCTTTATGCTTGAGGGTGGGGCCTGTGCCAGGGAACCACCCTCTTCTACCCAGTATTTCCCTGTCTCCTGTCCGTATCCGCATGCCCACTCATCTTCCAAACTCTGAGTATAAACCCTTTTCAAGGGCTGTCTCCATGTTTGTCATCTTAACCATACCAGATTAAAAGAAATTCCAGTGGGCACAGTGGTTCATGTCTGTAATCCCAGCACTTTGGGAAGCTGAGGCGGGTGGATCACAAGGTCAGGAGTTCGAAACCAGCCTGGCCGATATGGTGAAACCCTGTCTCTACTAAAAATACAAAAAAATTAGCTAGGCGTGGTGGAACATGCCTGTAATCCCAGCTACTCGGGAGGCTGAGGCAGTAGAATTGGTTGAACCCCGGTGGTGGTGGTTGCAGTGCGCCGAGATCACACCATTGTACTCCAGCCTGGGTTATAGAGCAAGACTCTATTTCAAAAAAAAAAAAAAAAAAAAAAAAAAATTCCAAGTACATTTCAACATAGGAGCCATATAGATTTGAGTTCCAACTGGGCTCTGTCATTTACCCATCCTGTAATCTTCGGAATATTACTTATCCTCAGCTGGCTTCAGTGTCCTTATCTGCAAAAGATTCCTATATTGTAGGACTGCTATAAGGACTGATGATAATACACATAAAGTGAGCAGGCGCTGAGGAAATATTAGCTGTGTGGAAAGGAGGTGAGAAAATCAATGGATAAAATCCCCCTTAAGGCTCAGAAATGAACAAGTACAACACACGGATAGATAGCCTCTCAGATTTGTATATCCTTCCTAATGTTCAATTATTAGCAGGAACAAATCAGGAGATATTTCATGTATTGCTATTTTTGTTCCTCAACTGAAAAACATTTTCCCCCTCCATATTAAATGATGGCTGCTGTTCCTATTAAGGAAATAAAACCTGATAATTACTCTTTTAAACAAGAGAATTAAAGGAAGTATAGTTTATCACTTTGCCTCTGCTCCAATGTCACTTTGAGATGCTACACCTACCTTCACTAATTACCTGATAAGCAAACTTATCAAGAGCCACAGAAGAGAGACAAGAGGTTGGAATTTGAAACCATTCTGGCCTTAAGACAAATACTGGCCCTGTGACCTTCCACAAATCACTTAATAGCTTCAAACTGCAGTTTCCTTATCTGTAAAAGGAGATAAGAACACCTACCTAAGGAAGATGTTTAAAAGATCAGATACAATGTAAGTAATGTATCTCATTAGTGAAAGGCCTGGGATTTGAACTCCTCTAGTCTGAAGGACCTGCCAATAAATAACAGAGCCTACCACAATCCCCAGATCTGAGCTTTCACTATTTATTTTAATAGCTCTTCTCTCCCTCTCCTCACTTTCCTCTTCCCTCCTCCCTCCTCCTTCCAATGGATGGATGAAAACATTTTTTCAGAATTTGAATCATTTCCTTCTTTCTCACTAAAATTACGGCCCACATGGGATTTTACTGCTTGAAACAGAGGACCCTGAGCATCCAAATAATGACCAGATGCTCTCATGTCTAGCATAAAGATGGCTTCAGCTGTCATCCCGGCCAGTTAGCAGCTTGGGCCGTTGTTGCTGGATTCGGTTACCTTGGGATAAATCATTGTACCTGTGAGTCCTGCAGGGAGAGCGGTAATGCCCAGGCAAGTCCCTTCTTTGGGGGAGTGGGCTAGGCGCATCTGGAAACCTTCCTTTCGTCCTGCAAGCTGCCCATTCTCACAAGCGCTCCTTCTGGAAGTCTTTCCAAGAAATGTACTGCTCAGGGATTTCTGCTTCTCTGGGCGCTGACTACTCTTAATGGCCAGGGTATGTGGCCAAGTCGGGTTTCACATACAGTATTTTCATCCCTGTGTCCAGCTGACCAGTCCAGAACCTCTGACATGGCCTCTTGGTCTTGCTTCGCAAGGGTTTGCACAGGGCTAGGCACCTGAGAAATGCTCAAGAAACTTCCATTGATTCATCAATTGATTCAGTGAATGTCTAAGGCGGTCCTGAATGTTCTTAACTGAAACAATTGGATGGACGTAGAGCAGACAATTAACAAACTTACCTTGCATAATAACTTTTCACTTAATAATTTTCTTTTTTTTTTTTTTTTTTTTTTTTTTGTGACGGAGTTTAAATCTTGTTGCCCAGGCTGGAGTGCAATGGCAGGATATCGGCTCACTGCAACCTCTGCCTCCTGGGCTCAAGCGATCTTCCTGCTTCAACTTCCCGAGTGGCTGGGCTTACAGGCATGTACCACCATGCCCAGCTAATTTTGTATTTTTAATAGAGACAGGGTTTTTCCGTGTAGGTCAGGCTGGTCTCCAACTCTCCATGTCAGGTGATACCCCCCGCCTCGGACTCCCAAAGTGCTGGGACTGCAGGCTTGAGCCACCACGCCTGACCCACTTAACTAATTTTCACAGTTCTAGAGAAGTAAAAATTAGAATAACTCCCCTCCTCTTTTTTCCAGAATAAAGACTTTTCACTCCCAAGCACACTAAATCGTATGCTAAATCATAATACTGAAGTCATAGTTTCATATTACAGTTTCAGGCAAAGACACATTCACCAATTTCCCTGACACAACAGTTTCTGTTCAGAGAATCTGAAATGGAACAATTTTGAGTTACAGGTCAAGTGTGGATACACATTTTTTGTTTGTGTATATGTGCCATGTACATGGGCTGAAAAGGTGGCATCTTTTGCTACTCTTTAGTGCAGAGGTTGGTAAACTTTCCTTGTCAAGAGCCAGGGAGTAGATATTCTAAGCTTTGAAGGCCAAAATGTCTCTGTTGCAAAACGACTTAACTTTGATCTTGTAGCATGAAAGTAGTTATGCACAATCTACAAACAAATAGATGTGACCTTGTTCCATTAAAACTTTATTTACAGGCCAGGCATGATGGTTCACGCTTGTAATCCCAGCACTTTGGGAGGCTGAGGCTGGTGGATCACTTGAGGCCAGGAGTTGGAGACCAGCCTGGGCAACATGACAAAATTGCATCTTTACTAAAAATACAAAAATGAGCTGGGTGTGGTGGCATGCCACTTTTAGTCCCAGCTATTCGGGAGGATGAAGCAGGAGGATGGCTTCAACCTGGGAGGTGGAGGTTGCAGTGAGTCAAGATCATGCCACTGCACTCCCTTGGCAACAGAGCAAGACCTTGTCTCAAAAAATAAATAAATAAATAAATAAAATAAGTTGAAAAATAAAAGAGCTTTATTTACAAAGACAGGCAGTGGGCCACATTTAGCCTGTGTACTCTTGTTTGCAGACCCCTGCATTAGTCCTGTGAGCACCGATTATTTCCCTGTGCTGTGAACTTCTTTATTTTGCCCTAAAGGGTTTGTTTGATTTTTTACTGTGCTACTTTAAGTGTGGTTTATTTTGAGGGCAAGATAATCATCATCTCCTAAAAGGATTTAAAAAGTAATGCAGAAAATGGCACAGGATGAACAATGCTCCTTATAATGACTGATTCACCTACAGCCCTTCCTCTGTGAGTCCCAGCCACTCACATTTTCCTTCATTCCTTTGGTGAGTGAAATAAACCTTCATTACATTATATACATTACATTACACAAACTGTTTATTTTCAATATTTTGACATTACTTTTGTAGACTTATTTTCATTGTTCAAGTAATACATTTTAAAATTGCTGATTTTAATTTTTTTAATTTTTAATTTTTGTGGGTACATGGTAGATGTATATATTTGTGGGTACATGAGATGTTTCCATACAGGCATGCAAGGTGAAATAATCATATCATGGTGAATGTGGGATCCGTCTCCTCAAGCATTCATCCTTTGAGTTACAAACAATCCAATGGCAGTCTTTCAGTTATTTTAAAGTGCATAATCAAGTTCAATGAGTACATTTTCCTATCTGTGTTTGCATATCTTAGTTTGGGATAGAGTGCATTGTAATTTTCCTATTCCAATGAATGGAAGTATTTTTTGGTTTAATGGTGTTTCACTCAGCAGTTGACCATTCAGCAATGAATTCCTGTTGGTAAGTGATGGGTAGATATGACTTCAGGGGAGCTCCACATTGCCCTCACCTCTGGGGGAACTGCAAGTTCAAGGCAGGTGAGGACGACTCCAGCTGGCAACACATGGCCACCATTCAGTGTCACTGGGGACCCTGAAAGTTGTGAGGAGATTGGTAGGAGGAACAAAAGAGGAAAGAAGTGGGTGCTGGTGTTGTGCTTGGGTGATTGTCGTCTCTGCTATGCACAGGAAGCTTTGTCAAACTGCAGACATGCCATGTATGGCAATGATTCCATCCCCCATGTATCCATTTGTGATTTTCCCATGCCACCTGAGGCCATTCCTTGGTCTCAGTGTCCTTATTTGTAAATCAGAGTTAAAATGCCTTTGCTATCATGTATGTAGATTTACCATGAGGTTAAAGTGAATGTGCTACGCCTATGCAAAGTATCATTGTCAGCTGAGCATTTAGAAGGAATAATTAGTACTTTAAAAGAGGACGCCCTTCGCCCCGGCCCCCCCCCCGCCCCGCCCCGCAGATTAGCATGTGAGGTTGCCGAAGCTGAAGCTGATTGGTTGTTGTTATTGTTGTTTTTGTATTTTTTTTTTTTCCCCGAGATGGAGTTTTGTTCCGCTGCCCAGGCTGGAGTGCAGTAGCGCGATCTCGGCTCACTGCGATCTCGGCTCACTGCAACCTTGCCTTCCAGTGATTCTCCTGCCTCAGCCTCCTGAGTAGCAGGGATTACAGGCACCCACCACCACGCCTGGCTAATTTTTGTATTTTTAGTAGAGACAGGGTTTCACCATGTTGGCCAGGCTGGTCTCAAACTCATGACCTCAGGTGATACACCTGTGTCTACCTTTTGGTTTTTTTGAGACACAGTTTCATTCTTTCACCCAGGCTGGAGTGCAGTGACACGATCTCAGCTCACTGCAACCTCCATCTCCCAGTTCCAAGCAATTTTTGTGCCTCAGCCTCCCTGAGTAGCTGGGATTACAGTCGTGCGCCACTACGCCCAGCTAATTTTTGTATTAGTAGAGACAGGGTTTCACCACGTTGGCCAGGCTGATCTTGAACTCCTGACTTAGAATGATCTGCCCACCTCAGCCTTCCAAAGTGCTGGGATTACAGGTATGAGTCACTACTCCTGACCACCCTGAAGCTGGTTTTTAAGAGTAATTGGCCAAGGCTAATTTGGATGATTTTTATTGCTCTTATTTTTCCCTTTCACTGTGACGGGCCAGGAAATGTCTACGTTGGAGCTGCAACATTGAACATGGCAGACATGATTCCTGACCTTGTGGAGCTCACGGTCTAAGATGTATTCTAGGGTCAAGTCCAAAAACTCTTGGGAGAATCCTATACTAGGGGCCAAAGGCCTGCTAGAATGTGTTATGGAATAACAGCAACAAAATAACATCAACAGCCAATGAGCACGGGATAACTACAACACACCATGACATCATAACTTGGGCAAAGGCTTACGATCTTCTGACTTTGCCGCAACATGAAATGAGCAGAAAGTAAGGTATGTTATGGAATAAGCCCCAAAACTTGAGTGAATCCCATGCTAAGGGCTTGAGCCCTGACCAAGACAAGCCAAACAGGACCATGAATGAGTGACCATGTTATATTGAGCTCATCAGCACCTGCTGAGCTCCTGTGTCACCCCTAAAGCCATGTGCACAAGTTTTGCATTGAGATAATTGCTCTACTGGTTTCTAGATACAGTTGAGTTCTCTACCCCCACTCCCACTGCCCTCCAGCAAAACAAAAGCAGGTAGGTGGTAATTGTGTTGTGAATTAGTGATATCTATATCTGTGGATAATAAAATCTATATTATTTCAGTGGTAGCATTGGAATATCAGTTGCCCTTCCTCACGAAGAAAGTACATTTTTATCATTTAAATCATTATCATAATCAAAACAATCAAAGACCCAGTCATTCATCAGTCTTTCCAGTGAAATCAATTGCCTTTGTTTTTTGTTTGTTTATTTTTAAGACAGGGTCTCTCTCTCTCTGTCACCCAGATCTGGAGTGCAGTGGCATGACCTTGACTCACTGCAACCTCACCTCCCAGGCTCCAGCGATTCTCCCACCTCTGCCTCCTGAGTAGCTGGGACTACAGGTGCTTGGCTAATTTTTGTATTTTTAGTATGAACGGGGTTTTGCCTTGTGGCCAGGCCGATCTCGAACTCCTGGCCTCAAGCAATCTGCCTGCCTCAGCCTCCCAAAGTGCTGGAATTGCAGGCGTGGGCCACCGCGCCTGGCCTGAAACCAATTGCTTTTGAATTCATTCTGGGGAATCTGTTGAAGTGGACACTTCATGTAAACACAAAAACATCCTAATGAATGGCTGCCTCAGTGGGAGTGGCAGACAAAACACATGGGTGCACTTTTCATCAAAAACACGCAAGGAAAAAATCTGTCATCATATCTTTTGTAGTTGCTAATAAACTTAATTCACGCACTTGTATGTGTGTGTGTGTGTACAATTCTCAGTACCACAAAGAGGAAGTGCTTTTTCTCCTTCCTTTAACAAAAAGTTCCAGTTCAAACCATCAGCCTCTGTAGGTTGTCTTAATTGCTACTTTGCACTGCACTGGACTATGACTGATTTTTGGCACATGCTATCATACACAAAGTTCCTAAAATAAAATGCTCCAGGATATCCTAGGAACTCTTAGACGGCTTTAAAAAGGGACTCACTCACACACTGAAAGAATATCTTTGATGAAGTCAATTCAGGCAAGCAGAATGATTCTTGCAACAGAATTACATGATTAATTGAGATCTTGAAGTGGGTCCGGTGAATCCTGGCCACCTAACTTATCATGATTTGGGGGAGCTTCATGAGAATCCAGTTGTGATAAAACAATTGTTTTTTTCCTCCCCAAGTGACTATACATTTAAATAGCTAAAACATCTGTTCAGCAACATACTAAAACATGTATACTCAGAACGCTTGAGAGAAGAGCCTGCCAAACAATCGGTTGAGAGGGACTTTGCTGAGGGAGAACACCAAGATAAAGCAACACTGTTTGTTTTGTCTAGTCAGGGGGAAAGCCAAGGCAACCAATATTTTGGATTTTATAATTTTCATTTGTGAAGAATTATTTGAGAAAGGGTGGCGAGGGGAGATTTCCTGACGGGAGTTTTTTAAGCTGTCCATTAGTAGAAGAGCAAGAGAGCCTTGGATGTCAACGCCTCGGTCTTGAGACCAGCCACCAAACCACGAAAAGTGACTTTCTTCTCGTGTGTTCTCTACGGCCCTTCTGATGGAAGCAGAAACAGGGAGCAGCGTGGAGACTGGAAAGAAGGCCAACAGAGGCATTCGAATTGCCCTGGCCGTGTTTGTCGGTGGCACCCTAGTTCTGGGCACGATCCTCTTTCTAGGTAAGTGGAGTGCATGAGGCCGGGGGAACTGGGTGCGTGCTGAGACCTTTCCTTGTGCTTTATTGTAGCAAAACTTCTCATAACACAGGTACATGGCTGTTTGCCTGCATTCGTAGGTGGTGCATCTTTAGTTTCTATCAAATATGCAAATGAAAAAGAAGCCTTTTTTAAGGAGCCTAAATCAATAAATACACCCAAGAACCAAATGTATAGTCCAGAAGGCAAAGTGGGTGTAAGTGGCTTTGAGTGGCTGGCTGATTCTGTTGCATTAGACAGAAATATTTTTATGTGGTACATTTAGCAAAATTAGTGTTTATGAATTCATAGTCACGTAGTTTCATTTATATTTTGAGGAAAGACTTTACGTATATTTTGATGAAAACCATGCTGGAGTTTCTTTCCATTTGACTTTTATTAATGTTTGCCTGAACAAATCATGAAATTTAATTCACAAAACACAAATCAGTCCTTTAAAGTGCACTTTTAATGATATTCTTTAACTCCTTTCTTATCCAGTGACTCTGATGAGATGCAGTTTGATTTATAAATGAATATGAAGGAAAACAGAGGTTTCCCCCCAAGATTTGAAAGATATTGTGATTCAATTATTTTAATGACTCTTGGCGAGAATGATGTACCCAGAGAGTATATAGGATGATAGAAGTGTATTCCTCTGAAAAAGAATCAAATAACTTGGAAAGGAGTGAGGAATTTTCTAAAACTCCAGGCTTTCTGAACCCTTGATTATTACCATTTTAATTTTTCTCATACAACCCAAAATACTTCATTAGCTTGAATGTTATGTAAGAAAGAGGAGATTCGAGGTGCAATTTGAAATGTAGCAAACCTGGAAACATTCCTTGGCATATACAGGATTGCAGGACATGTTTATTTTGGCAGGGGTAAACCAGTAGTTAAACTTTAAAAGAGTTACAGTTGTTTGGTTGAAAACTCTGCTAAAATGAGCAAACCATCTTTCCATGTTTTCTGTGGCTGAAGATTTAGGAAATTAGATGGGTTTATTGCTTTCTGGTAAACCTAAATCTCCGACTCCTGCAACTGAATCTGTGGCTCTTGAAAACTCTTGAGATTTCTCAGCACTTAGGGTTTAGACAAGTGTCCTGTGCTGAAATTCAAAATGAGAGGAAAAATTCTATGGGCAAGCCAAAAGACTACGTGCTATGTGGAACGTGACTGCAAGGTTAGGTTTTGCAAACCCTCCCAAACTTAAAAATCCAAATAATTATTGTTTATGTAAAAATATGTACTCTTCCTAATGGTATTACTACTACACGAAACTTTTACAAAACTCCACTTTTATGATTATATCCCAAGGCCATGGCATATACGTTGAAAGATTCTCCATGGCAGCAAATCTTTGTTCTATCAGAGAAAATTATTCTTAGGAAACAGTGCCAATGTTTTTAGAGCAAAGTAAAATTCATCAAGCCAGACACTGGTATTACGGATAAGGAGGACTGCATAAAATATGAAAGAGAACTTCCCAGCGTGCCCTGTAACCTGGCTGTCACCTTGACTCTCTAAGAGGAGCTCAAATGCTGTTAGAGAGTAAGGGCAAACGAAGGCTGTGACCTTGACATCTTTGCTTCTCAAAATGGGGTCTGTGGACCAGCAGCATCACTATCATTGGGAGCTTGAGCTCCACCCCAGACCTGCTGATTCACGGTCTGCGTTTTCACAAGACCCTCAGGGGACTGTTCGCAAATACAGGTTTGAGAAGCATTGCTTCAGGTGACCACATCTATTTGGATGTATACATTCAGGAACACTTCTTTTCGTCAAATATTTCTGCACTATTTTAGAATCCCCCTCATCCCTCCCCTCGGCTCGGCCACCCACCTCCACTCTGCACCCAGTCAAAGTGCCTGTCTGAAAGGCTCCAGGGGCCTACTCGGCAATGCTCTTCGTGACAGTATTCTAGTTAGGGTCATCTTCTCTTCAAGGGCTTCCTGGTTGACTTTATGGCATATTTCTCTGCCTGTCCACGTTCACTTACATACCTACAATTTCCAGCATCCCTTCTTACTAACTCTTCTTTTTATCTGAGGCTCCGGGATAATCTGTCTTCAAAACCGTATTGCTTCTGCAGTAAGAGTGATTGCCAGTGGCCTTGCGGTGGCTTCAGAGAAGCTACAGAGCACTAGAATGGAAAACATATTTGCCTGCAACCAGTTTATTTTCAACTGTCCTTTCTTCTTCTCCTTCCCTTCTCCTTCCTCTCCACAATCTGTTTCTCAAATGCAGTGGCCGGCAAACTTTCTGTCAAGGGCCAGATAGCAAATATTTTAGGCTCTGTGGGTCATACGGCCTCTGTTGCAACGACTCAGTTCTGTTGTCATTGCACGAAAGCAGCCATAGACAATATGTACACAAATGGGCATGGCTGTGTGCCAAGCAAATCTGATTTCTAGACACTGAAATTGGAATTTTATATACTTTTCATGTGTCATGAAATATTATTTTTCTTTTTATTCTTCCCAACCATGAAAAAAATGTAAAAGCCATTCATAGCTCAATGAACCGTACAGAAACAGGCAGTGGATTTGGCCTATGGGCCATAGTTCACTGATCCCTGCTTTCTGGCCATTCTTACGCTCTTGATCTGTGGATGACTCCACTGTATCCTGAGGGCATTTCCTCTGGTTATGGAGAAATCTACAATGAGAAACCAAGCTGCAATTTACATGTATCTTTTAAAGCTCCTAACCATTCAAAAGTAACATCTTAATTTTTATATCAAAAATATTTTCTTGGCCGGGTACAGTGGCTTATGACTGTAATCCCACCACTTTGGGAGGCCGAGGTGGGTGGATCACTTGAGGTTCGGGAGTTTGAGACCAGCCTGACCAACACGGAGAAACCCCGTCTCTACTAAAAATGCAAAATTAGCAGGGCATGGTGGAGTATGCCTGTAATCCCAGCTACTTGGGAGGCTGAGGCAGGAGAACTGATTGAACTCAGGAGGCAGAGACTGTGGTGAGCCGAGATCGTACCATTGCACTCCAGCCTGGGCAACAAGAGGGAAACTCTGTTGCAAAAAGAAAAAATTTCTTTATTGTCTCTATTTCATTCACTTACACCTTCACATTATCTGGGCTTGTTGATTCTCATTTATTTGCTGCATTTTAAAATAACCCGATCCATGGAGATAATGCTCTTCCTTGAGGGGTTGGGTCTGTCAGTGTCCCAATTAATTTTATATATATATATATATATATATATATATAGTTTTGTTTTGTTTTTTGAGACAGAGCCTCACTCTGTCACCCAGGCTGGAGTGCAGTGGTGCGATCTTGGCTTACTACAACCTCCGCCTCCTGGGTTCAAGCAATTCTCCTGCCCTCAGCCTTCTGAGTAGCTGAGATTAAGGGCATGCACCACCACGCCCAGCTAATTTTTGTATTTTTAAGTAGAGATGGGGTTTCACCATGTCGGCCAGTCTGGTCTCGAACTCCTGACCTCGGGTGATCTTCTCACTTTGGCCTCCCAAAGTGGTGAGAATACAGACCTGAGCCACCATGCCCAGCCTAATTAATTATATTTAAAACATTCATTCTATTTGTTGTTAGATAAAGATACTTGATTTTACTTCTTCCTTTGGGGTTTTGAGTCAAGAATTATTTCTCATGAAAGGAATAAGTCTTTAAATAATGATTTAATTAGCTCTTTTGTCTTTTAAAATAAGGCTAGGATCAAGAAGGTATTGTCCAGAATTATAAAAATATTATTATTGTTTACAATAAAGCTGATTTTTACATTATAAAAAAGAACACATGCTCGCTAAATAACATTAGATCAACATATGAAAACTGACTGATGGGGAAAACTCCCCCCATGGTTCTACCACCCAGGCCCATTGGAATATTGCACACTAATCTTTATGCTGCTCATATATATTTTTTTACCTACTTTTTTTTTGCTTTATATAAAAATCAAAACACACCTTTTTGCTAAGAACCTTCTTTTCTTAAAAATAGGCCTGAGATGTTCTGTAGGCAGTTTTTTTGAATCTATAATGTAACACATGCAAAGAGGCTGGAGGATGGCAGCAGAGAAAAGAACAAAGAAAAAGCAGGCTCCATTTAGAGCGTGGGTTAATAAATATTAAAAACTCGCCACACTGGCTAGTCATCTACAGGTCTTCCATCTCTAGCAGAGATATAGGTACTGCCAAGCTTTCTGATCCTGCCACAAAGAGCCTTGGTCCCCATTCACCTCCCACCATCCCTCTCCCCATGGCCATATCTCCAGATGATTCATTGTTTCTGCTCTCAGAGTACAGCAAGAATGAATTCCCCAGAATTTCCTCAGCTACCACAAATATTTCTGAATTCTTAAACGCGCATCTGCTAATGCCCAGGTGCTACCTGGAGTTGACAAATTGGGCACCCTTCTGTACTTCAGCAGAAATCTATTTAGGTAATGTTGCCAGCCAGATGGGGACAATAAGCCATTGGTGAAAAGCTATTTCAATGTTAGACTTGTTTGGGGGGTGGAGGAAGGAAGAAGCTGGAAGCTTGGTCCACAAAGTTGCAAATGTCTGGTAGCTAAGCTGGGCCTGGTGGGTGGAGGATTTGTGGGGTTGAGGGCAGGCGGACAATGACGGTTGCTATTAACAGGTGATTGAGATATGTTCAGTATGTTCCTTACCCCTACCCCTTTTTTGGTCCATATCTGTATTGATGGTTTAGATAAGATCCAGAACTCTAAAAGCCACACATGCTAGCTTTCTATTTCCACTCTGATTGGCTCCAAATGACATAGTTTAAAAATTTCAGTTTTCCCATCTTGAACATGGGCATGGAGTTATAACTAATAGAGTGAAAGTATGAGACTTAAACCACAGATAATTGGACGTTGAAGTGACTTTAGAGATTATCTCTACCAGTGGTGCTCGTGTTTGAGCATGTATCCGAATCACCTGGGGGGCTTGTTAAACCGCACATGGCTGGGCCCCACCACCAGGGTTTCTGAGTCAAGATCTGGAGTGGCTTTCTAACAAGCTCCCGGGTGCAGCCGCAGTAGCTGCTGCTGCTCTAGAGACCACGCTGTTAGGAGCACTGATCTGGTTATACTTACCTATCTTATAGAGGAGAGAAACTGAGTTTCAAAGCAACCAACAGTCTTACCAAAGTTATTTAGCTAGCAACTAGAGTTTGGTTCTGTGACATTGAACCAACTGGGTTTTTGAATACTGCATCAACACTGAGAAGGATGAACTGATATCAGATGTCTTGCGTATGTTTCCAGGGGTGGCTTACTCGATGGTGGTCTGCTACGAGTCAGCCATTTATTTTGGTCTGTTTTTTCAGTGAGTCAAGGATTCTTAAGTCTCCAAGCTAAACAGGAGTACTGCCTGAAGCCAGAATGCATCGAAGCTGGTAAGTCACAGTTTTCCATCCTGTGTCAAGTTATAATTATGGTACCTTGGGGAGTGGAAGAGAAAACAGGTGATATTTTTAGTATTCTGTTTGCTTGAGGTTTACCAAGCACGAAATTCAATTTTGAAGAAATTTTAAGTTTACTTTCAAGTTTTGGTGTGAAATAGTGGAGTTTAGGTTTCCTGTTTTCTTTTTCCTTGCAAAAAACAGCTGTGGTATTCTAAGCGTTGTTACAAGGAAATCAGAAAGGGGCTTGGAAGGCTGAATGGCTGAAGACCCACAGGCAGAGAACGTTGCTCTTCCTAAGGCTCCGCTGGCTATAGATCCCTCTTTACCTTAAGCCGTTGTGTAATTTCTGGTCTGTGGGTCAGATTTGCCTGCCTCTAAGCAAGGCTCCTTTGTAAATAAATCCATGCTTCCGCTGTCAGTGGGAATTCCTTTTTTTCTTTTTTTAAATTAAGATGGAGTCTCACTCTGTTGCCCAGGCTGGCGCCATCTCAGTTCACTGCAACCTCCGCCTCCCAGGTTCAAGTGATTCTCGTGCCTCAGCCTCCCGAGTAGCTGGGCTTACAGGTGCCTGCCATCACACCCGGCTAAGTTTTGTATTTTTAGTGGAGACAGAGTTTCACAATGTTGGCCAGGCTGGTCTTGAACTACCGACCTCGTGATATGCCCGCCTCAGCCTGCCAAACTGCTGGCATTACAAGTGTGAGCCACCGCACCAGCCAGGAATCCCTTTTTTTTCTGTTGCACATTGCAAGTCAAACTTCTCTTGAGGTGACTAGTCTGTGTTATCAGTGGGTACCCCAAGGTGAAGATGAGGGCTTAAAGTTGCCTCAGTTTTGCCACACTGTCTTACCCCATCGAACTTGCAGCTGGAGTGGCCCCAAAAGCAGCGACAGGAACTTCTCAGGAGGGAGTACCCCAAACCATCCCAAGATGGGGCCAGATAGGATTCCAAAGAAAGAAGCATTAGGAGAGACAGTGGGGGGTGGGGAGGGATAACTTGGGGAGAAATGCCAGATATAGTATGCACCTAAAGTAAAATAAATAAATTAAAAAAAAAAAAGAAGCATTAAATAAATGCCAGGGTGGCCAGTCAGTCCAAAGCGTTTATTATTGCAATTTACATAGAAAGTGCTGTAGTGTATCCTCAAGACAGTGAGAGAAAACGAGTGTTCTACTTAGGTATGTCTGCAGTCAGGGCATTAGGGTATGGAGACTTTTTGAGGGTTAAAGGAATTTGGATCAGAGCTGGCACTAGTTTGAGAGTTTTGTGCATAAAACAACAAAATCAAGGTTGATTCAAAAAAAAAAAAAACAACTTATAAGTTCCCGGGCCTGTTAAACGGTCCAGT